>ML807562.1:74635-88720 GCA_009831015.1 Picea engelmannii
CAGCTGCTCACCTTTGCTCCACAGTAAAGCTACACAAGTTGGACGAAGAACAGGGGAGTTGGATAGCCCAGTTCAATATACCAGGATTAGAAAGCAAAAAGAGAAGTGATCCAATCCAAGAAAGCTGGGAGATCAGAAAAAGCAGGAATGAATTTGCAAAATGGAAAAGTAATGTTAAAACGCCTATCCTTTTCTTTGATGGGGCCTCGAAAGGAAACCCAGGCCAGGCTGGAGGAGGGGGCATCATTGAAAATCCCAAAGAGGACATAATAACGTAATTTTCTATTGGACTCGGTATAGAGTCCAATAACAGAGTTGAGGCATTGGCTCTCTGGCAAGGTCTGCACCAGGCAATTAAACTCAGAACCCAAGACTTGACAATCATAGGCGATTCCAGAATAATAATACAAGCCATGATCAAACACTCCACAACTCAAAGCACTAAGCTCAACAATCTCCTTGATAAAATTCGCCTCCTCTTAAGGAATTTGAACTCCTATCAATTCTTTCACGTGTTAAGGGACCTCAACCGAATGGTTGACAAGGAAGCCAACAAAGGCGTGTTATTGGAGGCTGGGGTGCTGACAGTAAATGGAATCATGAATAATGTGGAGATCCCATGAACCCACGTCTGCCTATTGCACTCTTCCAATTGCTAGATCATGAACCAATCCCTTAGAATTTGGGGAGAAGGAAATGTCCGGAGAGCTCCTGTCAGAAATTGCAAATGTCTGAAATTTGCTAGAAAGGATTTCAAAAGTGCAGGAGAGAAGTAACATATGCTGAAACAGTGTTGTATCAAGCTGAAACACAGGGCTGTAACTCATGTTGAAACACAGTGCTAGAACAGATGCTGAAACACAGTGCTGGAATAGTTGTCGAAACTCAGTGCTGGAACAGATGCTGAAACACAGTGTTGTAACAGAGCTGGAACACAGAGGCTGAAACACAGTGTTGTAACAGAGCTGGAACACAGAGGCTGAAACACAGATGCTGGAACACAGATGTTGAAACACAGTGCTGAAACAGAGCTGGAACAGATGCTGAAACACAGTGCTGTAACAGAGTTGGAACACAGTGCTGAAACAGAGCTGGAACACAGATGCTGGAACACAGATGCTGAAACACAGTGCTGAAACATAGCTGGAACTTATGCTGAAACACAGTGCTGAAACAGAGCTGGAACTTATGCTGAAACACAGTGCTGTAACAACTGAAACACAGTGTGGTTACATATGCTGAAACACAGTGCTGGAACAGTTGTTGAAACACAGTGTTGTTACATATGCTGAAACACAGCGCTGGAACAGATGCTGAAACACAATGCTGGAAATTACGCTGAAACAACGCTGGATCTTATGCTGAAACAATGATGCATCACATTTTGTATTTTGATCTGTAGGCCCGAAGAAACTCGGGGCAATTTGTAACTGAATCTGTGGCTTTCCCACCCCACTAATATAAACTATAACCATTTTCGTAAAAAAAAAATTAAAAAATTAATTTTAATTAATTATTATATTTTTTTTTGTTAGTTAAAAAAATATAAAACAAATTACAAATTATTAAAAAAAAAATTTAAACAATAATTTTTTTTTTATAAATTTGAAACAGATATCGTGGGTCCTCGCATGAGGCCCACGTGCCCCCTCCCTCTTCTACCGCTTGGCCACGCCAAATGAAATAAAAAAATTAAAAAAACAACTATGAAACCCTAACCCCAACTTACTCCTGCATTTTCCCTAATTTGTTGCTCCGCGCGTGGTCTTTTGCTCATGGCTTCCATTGCTATGCTCACGGAGCTGCCGAGTGGATGCAGAGGTAGAGGTGGTATGAAGCGCAATCAATGGATGCGTAGTGAACCCCTATTGGGTCTCTCTCGTAAGCTCCTCCTTGGGTCCTAAGGCTTAGCTGGTCAGGCACTCAGTTTCAGCTACAAATGGTGCGAACAACTGTGGGTTCTTTCTCTTTTTTTTTTACTTGAGTGCTTAAGAGTTCTCCAGGAGAAACATGAGGTTGTAGGAGATATAAAGGGAAACGGTCTCGCTGATTAGTAAATCATGCTTATATTTTGTGGCTTTCGCGTTGAGTTGTAGGTTGGAGACGAGACACTTCGAGTGGCGTTGGGCTCGGCTCTAAGCACTGGCTTGTATATTGTTTTAGGTAAATGGCTTGTGCGCTCAGTCTCTGTTGACTTGTTTGCTATTGCAGGTGTTTGGCTTTGCATACTAACTGGTGTTGTGCGTTGGTGCAGGTGCTTGCCCTCGGTGTTGGTCTCAAATTAGGAGATTACCTCGCAGGCCCAATAATTTTGCTTATTATATTATTTATTTTTGCACATAATTCTCCATCTTGGGATCCTCCCTTTGCGCTACCGGATTTTCTGGAATCTTGTGTGATGACTGTGGTTCTGTTCAGTGGTTGTTTTCAGAATCGACCCTGGAGATTGCACCCTTAGCTTAAGATTTTGCTTTAGATATGGGTAATGTCTTTTTATTTTATTTTTTTTGTTTATTATACCCGAAGAGTAGTGCGCATCTTTTGGGCCCATGTGGGCTCTCCTCCTCGTGAACGGATGCTTGATACTTGGGCGCTTGCGTGATGTTTTGACTATTGACTTAGCATAGGTGCGTTCTACAATAATTATGCCCCCCTGTGCTCCTCCTTCATGTGGCTTGGTTTGGCGCTAGGCACTTGTGCATTGGGCTTCTAACTTGATGCTTGTGGCTTGACTTATGTTTGACATGTGGACTTGGAGTTTGGCTCTGACGCTTTTGTCTGTGGGCTTGGTTCCTGTGGCTCCTCCCCATGGCTTGGTAATATGGTGGCTATGGCTGGCGAGTTGTGCACACTATGCTCCCTTGCGAGCTTGGCGCTTGGCTACGGTTTGTGACTAGCGTTGTGGTTTTAGGTGCAGGGGATCTAGCTTTATTTTACCAGTTCGATGTCGTAGGTGGGTTTTCTGTCTCGTGAAGAAACCAAAAATGCCATATTTGGGGCTAATTTGATTGAATCTCAACGCTATTTGCATGGACAATTCATGATTGAGAGTTGTTTTCTTTTGTTCAAAGTTCTAGTTGGTGATTTTTAAAATGACGGGCGAGGGTTTTAGTCATTTAAAACCCGGAGAAACAAGCTATATATTTATCAAGATCCAATACCAGGGTTTGATTATCGATACGTTGGTTACATCGTGATCCAAATAACGCGAAGTTCGCATGTTCAAGACCTGCATAGGCCAATATATTTATGTTTGAAATATATTATATAGGGTTAAATTGTCCTTACGTAAAGCATGATTTTTTTTTTTGGTTTGTGAATGATTCCAAGGTAGTTTCAAAGTAATTTTTTATTTATTTTCGTTATTGTGTGTATATAATCCTCTATATAAGGAAACTAGTATATATATTTTCCTAATCTTTTGTTTATAATAAAATATTGTTGAATATAACTATTGTTTATATACCTTTCATAATTTTTGGTTTAAATTAAAATATTTCTGAAGCTAATTCTTGTTAATCCTTCCTTTGTGCAGGTGAGGATTAGTAGGATTAGTAAAGGTGGTTGGAACATGGGAGTCTTCATAGGGTTTATGACCTGTAAATAAAAGGTTTTTAGGCTGTAGATTAGGAGTTGTTTTTAGGGAACAATTTGCACAATTATGTGGGTGGTCAAGCCCTAGGTTTCAGCTTTGAAACCGGGCTCTGATACCATGTGTAAGGTCTATGTCCCCACATAGCCTTATAAAACACAAGTAAAAAAAATAGAGAGTAGATAAATGTTATTATGTACAATTTAATTTTCAACATTTAACCATAATTTATTCAGCAGAAATTAAATTTAATAACATCATGAAAATAAATCACATACCATCACATAACACAACATAATCACTAAAATACATACCTTTGTTTGATGCTAATTCTCCAATTCTCCGATTGTCCTCTCTTCTACTCTGCCCAAAACCAAATCTTTCCTCCTTGCCAGCTAGGAACAGAGCCTATCCGGCTCCCTAGCTCCAGGATTCCATGAGGATTCCTAGCCCCCGAGCCCAAAACTCCCAGCAACCTGGTGCACCCCTGTAACAGTCCACCCAAACTCCAGGCCAAACCAGAAAATACAGTCCTTCTCTCAAAATATTGCTTCCTCTCCCCAAAATTTCATAAGTCCTCTCCCGAAGGCCTCTGCCCCCTCATATCCTCCTCCCATTCACCACCTCCTACCTTCCTTTAATGCCACCCACCTTATCCCTCCATTCAATACCCTATCCCTCCATTCAATGCCCTTTCCCTTCATACGTAAAGTTTTCTAATAATAAATTAAAAGTTATTAAGCTTTTAATTTGTTATCCAAACATTAAATGTGTTAATTAATCAATTAATTAATTAATCAACATACATTAAACAATAAATAAATAAATAAATAATATTATTAATAAATAATCATCATTTAACTAATACACATTAGGACAACTAATTATTTAGTTAACTATACTTGATAAACCTTAAGCAACTATTTAACTAGGGTTGTTACATTCACTTTAAATTCGCAAGTTTGCCTCCAAAGTTCCTAACCCCATATAAGACCTTCGAACAAAGCAGCTTTCAATATACCCAGGTCTTCCAAGCACTCTTCTTTGGGATATATTTTCCTTTGTTTGTGTAATAAAATTTTCCTGCTTCGTGCGTTCCCTTTCCACCGCTTGCTCATTATGCTAGTTGCATGTTTAATGGGATGACCATGTTTTTTCTCTAATATAATCTCCAATAAATCAATACTTTTTCTTAGTCTTCATAAGCAGATGCAGAGCAGTTTCTTTTGCAAAATTATTAGTACTTGTACCAAGCCTTTGACAAAACTTATTAGCATAACTTTTCCTGGGTCGTCGATGACCTCCTTGACCCGCTTTTGCTTGGGTTTTCCACCGCTGCCTGTCAAAGTATGACTTGTAATGGTTTTCCCACTCTAAGTTGTGTGTATCCTCTTAAGAGGTTTAGGAGATCTGGATTTGCTTCTTCTTCTTCTATCATGGGCTTGAACTTCCCATTCTCCATGGATGTTACTTTGCAGAACTTCACATTCTCCATTCATGTTACTTTGCACGGAGTGTATTGATGTATTTCATTTACTTTTCTCCATTCAACTTGTCTCGATTCATTGAGTATGATTTTGTTTGTATCTCATGTTTTAATATAACCATTTAATCAACAACTAAATCCGATGTCTCTTCATGTTCGATTTTGGTACAAATTATACAACTAAAATGGCAAGAAGCTCAAAACTATAATTTTTCTGAATACACTTAAATTTTTAGAATTACAATTTGAACAACAAATTGATTGATCAAATTAGAATACTTTTTTGTTTAAAAAATTTAGACTTTCAAATTCCGACCAATGTAATCTAAAATGAGCAATTTAATTGGTTTATAGATAACTCCTAACCATCATCAAAATTACAAACATGGAAAGAAAGATGAAAAGTAACGGTTGATTAAATATATAATAATAAGAAAGAGAGAGGAATGTGAGGGGTCACAAATCAACAAAATAAGAGGAAAAAATAAATGGAACAAAGGATGAAAAGTAGGGACTGAATCTTTTTTATAATTATGGTAAAGAGTAGAGGATTAAGTTAATAACAGGGTTTCAATTTTTTTATTATTTAGGTTTTTTTAATTAATCTAGGGAGTAGTTTAAATGTTTTATGTTTTTTTATTTTTTCGGTAACTATCACTGGAATTCGATAATGTAATTGTTGGCAAAATCACAATTTTACATTGCTTAAATCAAGTTTTTGAATACATAAATCGATTCAGCATCCTCAAAAACCCCAAGACACCCAGAATATGTAATCTCAACCACTAAAATATGCAATTTTCTAAATTTCTAACCCGATTTTGAACAAAACTCATCTAAAAAATACCTAGAAAAAAGTAGAAATGTAAAACATTTAGACTATTCTTAACCCAGTGTAGTGACGAGTTTGGAAAAAGACTTTAGCTTTGTAAAAAGATAAGTGATATTTCGTATCATCGGAGTGATTGGCTAGGGTGGATTTATCTATATGATTATGGTTAATATCGACAATATATTTTTTATTCTAATATGTATGGAACAACCAATTTAGGCTATGTACCAAGTTACACCATAGAAACATGGGTGCTCATACACATCTTGATTATGACAGGGATCAATTTCCCCCATGGAAAATATGAAGGTGTTTCAAAGAGAGTTGGGAGGAGTGAAGATTGTTTTGATGCTATTTTTTCATGATTCTAACAATTTTGTCAACAACCCTGTAAATAAAGGGAAGGTAAGTAAAGTATGACTAATCTGGAGGAGGATTGGAAGGGCAAGTCTTGGGTTGACTCACTTTTTCAAGGATTTTATTTATCCGAGTGGAAGAATATCTATTGTTTATTGCTTTCTAGAACATGTTTTTATGTTCTTTTATTGGTTCATTGTCATCTTCGTCAGAGATTTGAGAGACTCTTTTATCATGTGATTAAAACCACTGACTTAATGGGAGTGGAAATTGGTATGTAGGTATCTATTTATATTAGTAAAGTATTTTTTTATCTAGAGATGATGGGAAAGTATCCATTTAGATTTTTGGTGACAAAGACATTAGAAAAGGAAAGAAAAGATCCTTCTCAACTTTCATGGTGAATTTGATGTGTTTAGAACGAGTATTAAAATGAATGAAAAATTGGTCAAATTTTTCTTTACCTTGGAATGAAATGTTTCATTCCAAAAGTGTCATCCATGAAGATCTTTCTGTTTATCGTGAATCTGATGTGTTTAGAAAGAGTATTAAAATGAATGAAAGATTGGTCAAATTTTTCTTTACCTTGGAATGAAATGTTTCATTCCGGAAGTGTCATCCATGAAGATCTTTCTGTTTATGATATTCTAAATTATCCATTGTGATACCTTTAGCTACCCTACCTTAACTAAACATGATTCTCTAGATTGGGATAAAGGATAGAATCTGGAAATCTCATTGAGGAAAATCTCTTGCCAAGATACCAATCTCTTATTTATCTTTCTATCACCATATTCAATCTATTCCGTGATAGTTTGAAAGCTTATGGGGATTCCTAACTAGGTAAAGAGGTTACTTGGATGCTTTATTTGCAAATCTAAGGTTCGTGGAAATTCTTCTGAAAATTTTATTTGGAGTGTTAATTACAACAACCTTGCATTTGTGGTCGTTTACCTTACCACTCAAGGCCAAGATGATGGTGCCCAATCACCTAAATCCATTTAATGTTGCGGTTAAGGCTTCCCCCAATAGACTATTGTTTACAAATTGTGAGTGGTTCAAAACTTTTGGATCTCCTACTATTTCCATGATTGGAGGTTTCTAGCATATCTTTCCTTTTCCAAGATATTGAACGCCCATACCATCATGATGTATGAAGAAGGTTATAGTGGTCAACTTTGCATGATACCTATAGATGCTATGTAGAACTTTGCATGCCTATTCTTGATTTGGGGACTATCTGTGGTGTGGCTATATGGTATTTACCCATGTTTCACATGGCATGTGCTTTGAAACACAATGAAATATCAATGACGAAAAGTAATATAGGTGGAAATAAGCACAAGAACTTCCTTGTATTCTACTATCAATTCCAATAAATTGCACTAGTGATTAAAAACATAATGCAAGTAGAAGGATGGCACAATTTCCTATTCATCCAAGAATTTAGAATTACCTTCCTAATACGATGAAAGAGCATTGTTCTTGGGCTTATTGTGCTTGAAAATTTTCTTTGACATTGTAACTAATCATCCATAACAAGCAAATATGCACAAGAAGTGTGGGGTTCAACTTACTACATTGAAACGTTCTTTTGGTCAAACATGTTTTCTCTTGAATGGAATTGTAACGGCCTGTGCTTTGAAACCGAGCAAGATAGTAATGAATATCAACTTCTAGCATAAGAACAAATCACAAACATACTTGAATACGACATTACCAAATGCATGTTCCAAAAATGAATGCACATTAACTGATCAACATCGACAACCAGAAAAATAGACAATTATCCCTATTTATCTATCCTGTTCTCCTAAGAGAATCAAAGATATATTAGCAAAGAGATAAATTACAATAGAATTTAGTAAACCATATTTAGTATTTCTCGAAGCATGGTTACTAAAACAGAGCTTTGTCCTAGGTCTAAAATCCAAGAAAATCTGTGCGTCCCTTATCATTATGCCTACCCAGTGCAACCGCGAGGTGCTCTATCCTTTTTCCACTCCGATCCGCACACATAACAAAACTCGCAACAACATCTGAAACAACACCCACAACAATATGTTCCATCTATGCTTCAAATACATAGACAACTCCTCTTCATTTTCCTGTACAATGAACAACAATTTGCAATGACAGCTTTGCTAAAATCGGGAAAAGAAATCAGAAAAGTGGTGTTCAAATATTAGATTCTCCTATGCTAAATACAATGTCACATAATTCGCAATCAACATGTGTTTATAGAAATAAATATATTCGCAATCATTAAAGACCTACTTCTTTATAGAAATAAATATATTCGCAATCAACATCTCGTTTCTTGGATTTCTGCAAGATTTGCTCTTCTAATTCATTAAGTCTTGATTGGATGTTTCACTTTCAGCTTTCCCTGCGGCGACCTTGGATAGAATTCACCAAGTCTGTATAAATCTCAAACTCTAGAAATGCAGAATACTTTAAAAGAGAAACAAATTCTTCATTGTTGAACCTAGTGAAATCAAGATCATAGTCTTTGGACATTTTCTCCATCTCAAACCCCAAGTGCACTAGAATTAACCTTTTTTAATTGAGTACTAAAATACTTTCTTGACTGTTTATACTTAGTAGTGAGAAAATCACATCTATGACATCATTCAACAAAGAAAAACGTATGTTTGGGTATTGCTAGACCTTCGAGAGGGGTCGTACTGATATACCTTATGATGTTTACGTTGAACCCAGAAGAAACCCTGACATCATTTTCAGAATTTTAGACATGACTTATCTTAAGCCTCTGAGTTCACCTCAGTCTACGAGAAGTGGTGGCCACAGAAGCAGATAGAGCTTCTAGAATGTTATGCTCTTCAACGCACAAAAAAATATCATCACACAAATCCACTACATACCATATGAAAGTGCAAGAAACATGTTTCCTTCGTGCATCTTTGAGATGGGTACCTTGATGCCAATAGAAAAAAATTATGAAATGCTTCAAAAGACCAACATACAAACCTAGTTCAAACATGTCTTCCTCCATTTGCATATGAATGGAATGATCTACAACCCCCATCTCTTTCAATATTCTACCCATCAGTCACTTGTCCCCATAGAAGCCAATTATCCGCAAGGATAATTGATTCAAGGACTTAAAAATGATTATGATATCAAGACACTAGTTTTATGCAACAATAGGTACAATTCGATTACAAAGACGAATAATCTGCTCTTCGGGAAGATGGACCTTCTCTACAAAGTTCAATTCCTGCTTGTCAGATACGATTTTCATAACTTGAAAGAGAGACCTCTGAATTAAACTACAAATGTCTGGATATTAAAATACCTCATAACCGAATCAGTTTCGCTGATGGCAAAAGGAAAAATGATATTTTTTTTTTCTGAAACTCTGGTGTTTGAACCAAAACCCGTGCTCACGGGAAATAATTCCATCGTTTCCGCGTGACTTGGTGCCTCAGAGCGTCCATTAAATCCTTTGGCCTGAGGATTGACTTGACTGAAACAGGATTTATCATCCCAATTGAAGCTTGAGCATGGTTGTGCGCAAGCTGAAGCATGTTCGATTTCCACTTCATCGGTACGGTGTTTGAGAAGAAACTGGAAGCATTTTCGAGTGATGTGATGTTTGAAGAAGAAACTTGGAAATCGGTGTTTGAGGAAAAATGGAAGCTGAGTCGGTGAAAGAAATGACACATGGAGAATGGAGATTCGTTGATAGATGTTGAACATAAGGCAATTTCCTATAGGTTCTGGACAGACGACGAAGGTCTCCCAGAGAACCTCCCCTTAAAATAACGCCTTCAGTGTAATGAGAGAGGGCGCCCTCCTTTCTCCCTTTTATTGTTAGTTGACTCTTTTGCAACCCTTTTACCCTTTTAATCAATTTAAGTGACTTTTCCTATTCATCCTAAGTCACTTTAGGCGTTTTTTTTCCTTTTTCCCCTCTTTTAATTATCTAATGTCATTTGTTAGGCACTTTTCTCCCTTAAGACATTAAATAATTAATTAATTCTCTTCTTAAGGACTATAGCCTATGGGAATCACTTAGGCTACTGCGTCCAAGTCTCATGATCACTCGGAAGGGGACATGACAGACTTATATTAATAGCCAAAAGTTAAAACAAAAGCATGTCACTATATCTCTTAAGTGATGTCAGATAATATTAATATGTCACAAATACAACTTGCCAAAAATAACAAATAAAGCCTACCCATACACAAATGACACTTCCTATAAATGAATAGTGCCACCTTACATATCCAAAATAACTGACCACAATTGAAAACTTTTGTTTGTTGTTGAAAATATGTAGTGGAACGAGTGATGATGAGTGGAAACAATATTGTATAGGTGGCTTTGTCTTAGGGTTTACTTAAAAGGATTTTTATATTTAAAAATCCCTAATTTTTAAAGTTTTTATTTTCTAAATAATGCAGTCTAAAAATTTACAATGTTATGGGAAGTTCATGGCATCTGCAACCTGAGCTTGCACCTTTTTTGCGAGCTTCTCATGACAAGTTTGCAGGCACTTGCAAGAGATGCCTTTGAGTTGTGGGTTTGACAAGATAAAAGGTTTTGTCGGTAGCACAATGAGAATATGTAAGTTTGTTAACAGAATCTTGCAGATTGTAGCTGACCCACAAGGAAAGCTTGTCGCTCCGCAAAGTGCGATGCACTTGTCATTGTGGAATCTTGAAGATTTGGATGCGAAAAGAACGAGCAACAAAACAAAAAAAATGAGGAGGATCAAGAGATCACAAGATGTTGAAGAGTAATTTATAATTTCCATTCAGATTCCAACAGTTTTGCAACTGTCATGTAAATGTATAAATATATTTTATACGGCCTGAGTGGGCCTAATGGTTAAGAACATGTGTTTCCTCCTAAGAGGTCACAGGTTCAAATCCAGAGAGGGGTAGGCTATGTATACATCTGTAGATTTTAGCAGTCAAATCACTGCGCGGAAGGGGTCCCTTGCCACACAAACAAGGGGGTCTCATACACCAATTTGGTGCTTGGCTTGGCCATGACCTTAAAATTAGATTATTGTTATTATTATTATTATTATAAGAGACTAGTTAAGATAATAAAAAAGAAAAAGTTGTGGATCCTTCCCTGTAAATAATTTGTTCTATCTGAAATATCTTATGTCATGACAGTTTAATTTACATTTAGTTTTTTCCTGAAGACATAAATGGCAGCTTAAAGGATGGCCCCTGGTTATGGGGCAATTCTGGCCTCTTTTTCAAACGTTGGTTTCCAGACTTTGACCCTGCAAACACACTTATCTCTTCCATGTCTGCATGGGTGATGAAGTCAATCTCAGACTTGTCAAGTTAATAAAAAAGAAAAAATCGCAGATCCTTCCCAGTAAATACTTTGTTCTATCTGAACTATCTTATGTCATGGCAGCTTAGTTTCCATTTCAATTTTCCTGAAGATAGAAATCACGACTTGAAGGATGGCCCCTGGTTCTAAGGCAGTTCTGGCCTCTTTTTCAAGCCTTGGTTTCCAAATTTTGACCCTGCAAACACTTATCTTTTTCATGAATGTATGGTTGAGGAAGTCAATCTCCCCATATACCTTTTGGAACCAAATCTATTGGAAGCATTGGATAACTCACTGGGCAAATTCATTCACTTGAATGAGAGCAGGGAAAAACAAGGGCTACTTACTTTTGCTAGAATTTCCATGGGGTGGCTTTGAGTAAAGGTTTACCAAAGAAGACAACTTTGAATCTAGGTTATTACAAGTGTTGGATTACTGAGAGGGGGGGGTGAATCAATAATAGAGCAATTTAATCATTTTTAACCATATAATCCAAGTGTTATATCAATTTAGCATTATCATCCAATAACTGCAGAGTAAATAAACAATGAACAAATGAACAATCATACACATACATAGTACACCAGTGTTTTACGTGAAAATTCAAAGCGGGAGAAAACCACAGAATGTTTTTTCTTATATGTCTTGAAGAATTACATTCATTGGAAGAACCAACTTCCTTTGTTTTCCAGCTGCAAATGGAAAGAGGCTCCAATCCCCTAGTTTCTCAGGCTACAACCTCATGGAAGCTCCAACTCCCCAATTCTCTGGCTACAACCAAAAGAAGGCTACAACCCCCTATGTTCTCTGGCTACAACCGGAAGCTGGCTACAACCACCTGTCCTTGCCCCGTCCAACCACCTTGACGTATAAGTAGAATGATGGAACCATTGTCACACTATCACTGTGAGATATACTATTGTAAACCTGTACCAATCAACATGTACCATAAACAAGTGCATCAACCATGCACCAACATGTACCATAAACAAGTGCATCAACCATGCACCAACATGTACCTCAACCTGTAATCAACTTGTACCATAAACAAGTGCATCAACCATGCACCAACCTATACCATAAACAAGTGCATCAACCATGCACCAACCTGTACCTCAACCTGTACCATAAACAAGTGCATCAACCATGCACCAACCTGTACAAAACCTGTACAATGAACAAGTGCATCAACCATGCACCAAGCCTGTCACAACAACTTGTCCAAATAACCTATCACACCAACCTATCTCATCAATCTTATCAACCTAAGGATTCCTTACCTGATGAATCCCTCTTTAGTACAGACCGTCTTCGCATACGATATCAAGCCCGTCAATACATAATTCTTGGTGACACTCTCTATCTCCATGGTGTTGACTCTATTTTTTGACGTTGTCTCACCTTTGATGAGGCTGAGAAAGCTTTGAATGACTTCCACTTTGGAGCATGTGGTGGTCATATGTTTGGGTATGCCACTGCCTAAAAGATCTTACGAGTAGGGTACTTCTGGTCTTCTCTGTTTAAAGACTGCATAAATGTTGTCCAGAAGTGTCATACTTGTCAAACGTACAATAACAAGATAAGATCTCATCCCGCTCCTTTACACCCTGTAGTTTCCGTTGGACCTTTCACAAAATGGGGCATTGATTTCATGACATGTAACCCTCACTCGGTCGGGGGACATGGATACATCATTGTAGTTGTGGATTATTTCACGAAATGGGCCAAGGCGATGCCTAAATTTGATAATACCAGAAAAACTGCAGCCCTTTTCATATTCAATCATATCATCACATGATTCGAAATCCCGCAAGCTATCGTCACTGATCACAGTAGCCATTTTCGAAATTTCATGATGTCCAAGCTTACCGAAAAGTTGGGTCTTCGGCATGAAAGCTCAACCCCCTACTATCCACAGGCTAATGGCCAAGTTGAAGCGATAAACAAGGTTAATATCACTATGCTTCGACGAATAATAGGAATTGACAAGACAAATTGGCACACGATGTTGCTTTCAACACTATGGGCCTATCGGACATCCGTGAAGTCTACCACGAGATTTATGCCTTTTCAGTTGGTCTATGGTATCGAAGTTGTCTTGTCGATTGAATGTGAGATCCCATCTTTGAAGCTAGCCATTGAATTTCTCCCAAAGACCTCTACCGAGGAAGAACATCTATTGTATCTGATGCAATTAGACGAAACTCGTCGTGATGCCACCCTGGTTATTGAAAAGCGCAATACAACAAACATGTCAAGTCCCGTGTTTTCTTTGAAGGTGATCTAGTTCTCCTCTATGAACAAGATCGTGATTTACTAGGGGCCAAAAAATTCGAGGCTATGTGGCGCGGCCCTTATATCGTCAAACGAGTGTTAGCAGATTATGATGGCAATATTTTGAGTGAACCCAGAAATGGGCTTTACTTGAAGAAGTATTATGCTTAGGTTATCTTTGCATGAGTGCTTGTAGTTTTACTGTATCATACTTTTGTGTG
>ML807562.1:116479-133535 GCA_009831015.1 Picea engelmannii
ATCAAGTAATTTTTTATTTCTTCTTGAAAACTTTTACATGAAAACATGAAAACTTAAACTCAATCCCGTGCTATAATATTTGTAACTTATACAATGTGCTATGTGTGCTATAATATTTGTAACTTTTACAATGTGCTATGCATACAACCTCCATGTGCTATAGAAAAAACCTACTAGTAAAGTCTACGGAGGTATACATACCCTACCCCCCTCTAGATTTGAACTTGTAACCTCTTAGGATGAAACACATGTTCTTAACTATTACACCAACTGAGGTTGTACACTATGGCCTTTTACACTACTAATTCATTCCCTTATTTCTTGAATTCAATTCATTTTGAACATGTGCTAATTTAATTAGAATTGATTCAACTCACAAGGGAGAATGATCATTATCTTATTTGTTGGAGTCAAAAGATTCTTGACATGTTAAAATGGATTATATATAAATTTTCAAATGGATTTAATCAATTTTAAATATTTAACTAATTTAATATATTAATTTTTAAAATTGTATTATAAATATTAAATAATATATCAATATCAAGTAAAATGTTATATAAATAAATTAAAAGAAATGAAATATGAAAAAATCTTTTTTTTTTAAGGTTATAAAGGTTATTTCTTAGTTCAAGGATTATATTTAAGATAAATCCTAGAATCTTCACAACATAAGATTCATTAACAACTCAACATGTTACTTTAAGAGTTGACCCTCTATGGGGAAGATAACAATCATTTGCCCAATCAATAAAGTTAAACCAAATTGACAAATTCAATAAATTTGAAAGATATGGGAGTGGACTACCTCGAAAAGCCCTCACATGCTCATTGGTGAAAAACTCCTAACTCCTTTAAGTGAATATGGAAAAGTCCATATTAATATGTCATATAAAATAATATGAAATTGTGAGAAAACAAAGTTTTTGTATATTTGTGAAAATAAAATATCAAAATTTTAATATATTATTATTTTTATTTTTATAAATGTTAAAATTTTATGAATAAATCATATATGGTTTAACAATAGGTTCATTAAAAACAAACATGTCATAAAGTAGAATTCAAATTAATGAAAATTGTAACAATTTTTTATAAGAAGTGTTAGCTTAGTTGGATAGTGCATGACTTTTTAGGTTTTGCCTTAACTTTCAAAGTTCACAACCACTCAAGTCTCATATATATATATATTTGCATAGGCCAAGAAATTGTTGGATACCTTTTTTGGTAACAATTTTCGTTCAATTTTGCCAGAAATATGATGAGAAATTGTTGGATATACAGATTTGATTGTTGAATTTGCAAATTTGAGTGGCTATTTATAAAGTGTTCCATTGTTTTTCAACATATTGAATCCATTTATAGATTTAGAAATGCAATTTAAACAACATACAATTATGATTTCGTGCATATTTATGTTGTTGGATTCAGGTGAAAAAAACCAAAAAGTAAAACAATTAGACAATCTCTCTATATGATAGATCTTTCATTAATTTTTTCAATTAAATGAAAAATAAACATGTTACAAAGTGACACCACTCAATTCACACCTAATTGATTCTATATTTAAAAAAAATAAAAATGATTTCTTTATTTTATAATACATTAAATTAATTTTAGGTGGTCATCTTTTCTTTATACAATAATGTTATTATAAATGCTAATCATGAGATTATATTAGTGAAAACTATAAACTAAACTAACCATCTTAAATATTATAAACTTTTCCTATTTTGAAAAAAAAACAAATAAATCTAAATTTAGCATAACAACTAATTTAAATCATTTATTAAATGAAGCATTGAAAACTATAAACTAAACTAAATATCTTAAATATTATAAACTTTTCCTATTTTGATAAAAACAAATAAATCTAAATTTAACATACAAACTAATTTAAATCATTTATTAAATAAAGCATTGAGAAGAGATGTTGAATTTGTAAATTAGTATATTGTTAACAAAATTTTAATCTTCTTCCAATTTGATTTATTTTAAACACTATTTTTGAAATTAAAAAAATTATTCTATAATTAGATTTTTTTTAAATACTATATTTGAAATGAAAAAAATATTCTATAAAATCTAATTTATTTTAAACACTATTTTTAAAATGAAAAAAATTATAAATACTATTTTTGAAATGAAAAAAATATTCTATAAAATCTAATTTATTTTAAACATTATTTTTAAAATGAAAAAAAAAATATTTTTGAAATAAAAAAAACATTCTATAAAATCTGATTTATTTTAAACACTATTTTTAAAATGAAAAAAAAAATCTATAAAAAAATATTGAATTATTAAATTAATATATTATTAAGAAAATCTTAAATTTCTATAATATCTAATCTATTTTAAATACTATAAGATCTAATTTATTTTAAATACTATAAAATTGGATGTATTTTCAAAATAAAAAAATAATATAAAATTGGATGTACTTTTAATATTATTTTCAAAATGAAAAAAAATAAAAATTAATTAGATTAATATATTATATAATATATTATCATTAAACACTATTCTCAAAATGAAAGGAACTACCCAACTATGAAAATAAATGAACACAACGCTAACTAAAATAAAATAAAATAAAATAAGCAATAACAACATGTGAAAGAGCACTTCCAAAAATGAAGAACGCCGTGTTACCTGAATTAGAAATACAATGTAATTAGTGGAATTGGTTTTACCAATATAAGAACTCAAAACCGCAGCACCTCCTCGTACCCGTCCACACAATATTGCAACGAGGATAACAGGCACACAAAAGAAGTTCAGGTTCCTGTTCAAACTTTGTGACAATTTCTATACTATCCAGCAATGGCAGCACTTCTGCTGAGCCGTCTAGCATCATGCATACGCCCAACAACAAAAACTCAAAATTCATCGATTGCAACAACAAAGGCCTCTTCTCTGTCTTCAGCCAACTCAGAGCTGCTAAGGGGTAGCGGCTTCTCTTCTCTGAAGCTCTCGTGCCAGGGAAATGCCAAGCTCGTCGCTACATCAACAGCTATTGTTGTTCAACCTCTTGCAAGTGAGTACATACAATATTACTGTCTTTTGTATTTTCTTGCTCTTGTTCCCTCCGTTCTGCAATAAAAATCGGACGATTTGATATATGGGTATGATTTCTAGTGGGAATTAGAGTTTCGTTGATGGATTTATGCATAGATTTCAGGATTTGACATTGACCCATTTGGAATTTATACTGTTTTGCTTTGTTGCTGTTTTCTAGATTCACATAGAGATTTAATGAAAAAGCTTCAAAGGCAGGAGAATTTAGTGTTCAGCATATTATTAAGCAGTTTTGAGTCTGTAAAGGGTATTTCACTATTTGGTAGATGGGTGAGGTTGGGATTGTCTAGAATTTCATGCATTTGAGTTCAACTGCGACCATTCTGAAACCACTGATAGTACCTCCATGATGATCTTTCAAACCAATAAAATTTGTCCTGTAGGTGGGTTCTCAAATATGACATAAATAACATGGCCATCATTAGAATTCAGAGCAGACTCAATTTGCCTCTTTTCTGTCTAGAAATATGAACAGTGTTACAGTTCTTGGCCCTGATTCCATATTTCATAGTAAATTTAGGTGGGTTCTCAAATATGAGATAAATAACATGGCCATCATTAGAATTCAGAGCAGACTCAATTTGCCTCTTTTCTGTCTAGAAATATGAACAGTGTTACAGTTCTTGGCCCTGATTCCATATTTCATAGTAAATTTAGGTGGGTTCTCAAATATGACATAAATAACATGGCCATCATTAGAATTCAGAGCAGACTCAATTTGCCTCTTTTCTGTCTAGAAATATGAACAGTGTTACAAATATGAACAGTGTTACAGTTCTTGGCCCTGATTCCATATTTCATAGTAAATTTTTTTTCAGAGATTCAAAAATCAAAACGGGTATACTTAATATTTCCCTTCACAGAATGACCGATCAGATTTCCACCCAATCCATTATAAACTAAGTCGTATAATATTGTTTCTATGGTAACTACCTGAAGGAAACAAAAAGTGCCAGGTATCATTGGTGGTCTGATGCAGGAGCATCCTAACAGATAGTGGGCATAAATTCCTAAGTTAAGCCATGGATAGTTGGGATGAAAGCCCAAGTTCAACCATGGCGGATCTGTTTCTTGGCATGTGCATGTAGCACACTGACAGCAGTGTATAAATTTGTTTTTTTTGTGAAGAGGGATAGGAGGTGTGGGCTGCTGGTGCATCGTGATATCCCTTTTATTATGTAATGTCTGAGGGTAGATGCTCATCTGTGTGATTTCTGGGTATGATATTGTTGCAGTTGTTGTAGGGAGTGTGTGAGAAAGTGCAGAGGTCTGGGAAAGCCATTTTACAGCCAATGCTGATTAATGAGAAGAATAGAGATCATTGCTTCTTGAAGTTTCATGGCACTTTTGAAGTTTTATACTTAAGACTTCATTTGTATTTATTCTGAATGACTGAGTGGTTGGTAGTTGTTTCAGCGACCTTTGACCGTGCCACCACTTTGGTATCAGAGCAACTCTTATGGCACGGAGAAGAGCTGCTTTTGGTTGGGGGAGAAAAGAAAGACAGATAGCAATGCACCGTCCATGAGATGGAGGTGTAATTATTGGTACCATTGTAAATGAGGTGCATGTACTACGACAAAACCTGAGAAGTTGGAGGCTATGCAACACTGTGGAAGACCTGTGTAGGATAGTGGAAATGAGTAAGAAGTAGTACCAGTTGAACAATTGGAACAAGCGGCGGAGGAGAGAATCATTTGTGCATTGACAAAAATGGGGAGCAAGCCTAATATTGATGTTTCTCGTTTCTTCTTGCTCGGGGCCTCTAAATCGAGAGGAGTTGGTGGATTGGATCGTGGAGTGAAAAGTATTTTGAATTTGATCAAATGGGAGGCAATGAACATGTTAAATTTGGATGCACCAGGTTAAAATAAGATATGATAGTATAATTTTATTAATGTCTATGAACGACTTAAAAAGTAGGTCAATGGGACTCAAAAGTACTATAATCCAGTAATAACATGTCTCATTTTGGTTGTGGGATCATGTATGGAAGGAGATACCGAGGAAGTGAAAATAGAAGATATGGACGTGAAACATAATTGTTTCCATGCTAGGAGAGAAGTCTTTGCCTAGTAATAATAATGATCAACAAAAGTTTGTTTAAGAAACAAAACTTTGTTTAAGAAGCTGCAAAACCTTGACCAAGAGATTTTAATGTGGAGGATTACAATGAAGTGTTCTATAAGCTAGCCATTTGAGTTAGCCATGATGAAGATGACGAGGGGAGGGAGTCAAGGTATGTGAATAAGTTGAAGAATAGCATTTGAGATGGCATTGAGCATGTCCAAAATGCACTTAGTGGAAGAGGCTTATCAATTAACCTTGAGAGTGGAAGAGAAGTTGTCAAGGAATTTATGAGGAGGAAACCTTAGAGGAAGAGTTGTTATTTGTTATCGATGTGGTTGAGGTTGGGGAAATGACACTGTTGGTAGAAGAGAAACATCAATAATAGGACAACATAAAGGAGGAGGAGAAACTAGTTCTCTCAAGGGAGAGGGGGGACAAAACGTTACCCTTGTGGAGGGAGAAGACTTGGAGGTAGATGTCGTGGCTATGGAACACCCTACACTAGAGGTAATTGTCTCTCATGTGGAAAGCCTAGACATAGAACATTAACACACAAAAATTGAGGAATGAAGGTAGAGGAAAAGTGCCTAGAGCAAATGTGGTTTAGGTAGAAGAAATATTTTGGGGTCAATAGATAACTCCTTTTGAACTAGAGCAAGTTAAAAATTTAATGCTATGGAGAGTGTTGTTAAAGCTTGAAAAGAAAGAAGAGGGACGATGGAAAAGACAATATTTTTAGAGCAAAATGCAAGGTTGGTAGAAAATGTTGCATGCTGATTATTAATGGAGAAAGTGTTGGCAATTTTGTGTCCATCGGATGGTGAAGGAGTTGAATTTAAAGTGCATTGCCCACCTTCAATAGTATAAGGTATCTTGGTTGCATAAAGTTCACCAAATGATTGCGAATGAGCATTGCAAGGTAAATTTCCACATTAGATACTGCAATGATGAAATGGTTTGCAATGCCATACACATGGTGCTTGCCACATGTTGTTGGGGAGACCATGGTGATGTGATAGAGGAGCCATACATGATGGAAAATAATACATATACATTCTCTAAATAATAAATATTGGAAGCGATTTAAACTATTACCCATGAAAGAAGACGACGAAAAGAGCAACAAAGCCTTTTTTGTTTTAGCAGAATTTTTGCAAGATCTAAACGAATTTGGAGTGTTAGCCATTGATTACAAGGGAGAAGAGTGAAGCAATAGACATGGAAGTGCCACAATAAATGAGGCTTTGCTTGAGGAGCACAAGGAGATAATTTCTAAAGGCTGACCCATTGGATTTCCACTATTGAGGAAGATTACTCATGAGTCATCATATTGCTCTCATTCTAGGAGCTAGCTTGCTAAATCAAACTCAACATTGGTCGAGCCCAATATGGGAAAATGAAGAATTGAAGAGACAAGAACAAGTTTTTCTGTCAAGAGACATGATAAGAGAGAGGCTAAGCCTATGTGTTGTCCCAACATTGATCACTCCAAAGAATTATGGAGAATGGAGGATATGTATAGATTCTAGAGCCATCAACAATATTACATTAATTTATAGATTCTCATTGCCCGAAATGGATGAAACCATGGATTGCTTCAAGGGAGTTTGTTATTTTTTGAAAATAGATCTAAATAGTAGTTACCATTAAATCTAGATAAGAGAAGGAGATGAGTGGAAGACAACTTTCAAGACAAATGGATTATTGTATGAATGAAAATTAATAAGAATTTTTAGTGGTATTTGTGCCTCACTGATATATTGTATTAAGAGAAAAGTATTCACATGGACAACAACTACTTAGAGGAGTTTTGAACTATTGAAGAATAAGGTGACATGAGGTCTAATGTTGGTCCAACTTGATTTTAATAAAGTATTTCAAGTAGACAATGATGCAAGTGGGATCATAATTGGAGTGGTATTGATCTAAGAAGGTAGGCTTGTAGCTTTATTTAGTGAAAAACTAAATAATGCAAGGAGGAAATGTTTTGTCTACGTTCAATAGTTCTATGCCACAATGCAAGCATTGAAGAAATTGAGGTATTATCTATAGTCCAAAGTAATTGTTTTGTTCACTGATCACCGAACACTAAAATTTGTCGGCAACAAAGCAAAATTGAACTAGAGACACATGAAATGGGTGGAATACTTACAAAGTTATTCCTTTGTGTTAAATCACATATTGGGAAAGTCAGACAAGGTTGTAGATGCATTGAGCATGAGAATTGCATTATTGACAACTATGTTCGTCAAGGTAGTTGGATTTGAAGCCATCATTGAGTCACTTGAGAATGATGTAGACTTTGGAGAAGCATGGAAGGCATGCAAATAGCCATTGCTAGTGAACATGACAACCTATCTAAATTACTTTCTGCATGATGTCTTTTTATTCATGGGAAAACAACTATGTATCCCTAGAGGTTCTATGAAAGACAATTTGGCCAAGGAGTTACACAATGGAGGTTTTAACTTTTAAGTGTATATTTTGGAAAGATAAAACCCAAGCATTGTTGGAGGAGAGGTATTATTGCCCAAGCTTGAAGCAAGATGTTGGCATATATGTGGAGAGATACAACATTTTTCTATTGACAAAAGGAAGGAGTTAAAACATTGGATTATATTGTCCATTGCCAGTACCAAAAGGACCTTGAGAGAAATTGTCCATTATTTTTGTGTTGGGATTATCAAGAACCTAGAAAGGGAATGATTCTATCTTTGTGGTGGTAGTAGACACATTTTCTACAATGGTGCATTTCATACCATGTAAAACATCTATTGATGCAACAAAGGTGGTCATGTTATTTGTTAAGGAGATTACAAGACTACATGGATTGCCCAAGAACATTACATAATTGATCTAATGTAGATGCCCGATTTTTTGAGCTATTTATAGAGGGCTCTTTGGAAGAAGTTGGGGTCAAACCTACAATGCATTTTTGCCTATCGTATTCAAACAAATGGGTAGAAAGATGTGGTTATTAAAAGCTTGGGAAATTTGCTAATGCTAAGATGCATAGTTGGAAGCAAGTATGGATACTGGGATACAACGTTGGCTTATAATGACTTTGTCTACAACAATTTAGTGAATAGGACTATAGGGATCTTTGCATTCTTGGAATTGGAATTAGTGGGCTAGAGCCTCATACTTCTCATTTTGGAGGTGAAGATTTTTTTTGATTAACATGGTTTTGTGAAGTATCCAAAGGAGTTTTGTATGGATCCAGTCGCATCTGACATTCATAAGAACTATTCTATTGGATTTCTAGAGAATTTCGTCCACATAGTTTTAGGGCTATTTGACATTGCCTTTTAATATGTTTATTTTTGGTATCATTTCAAAAAAAGGAATATACATAAGCATTTGCGTTTTGACTATCTTAGACATTTAGTTTCATCACAACCTCTAGCAACAAAACTACTACAAATAAGAATGAAGCAAATTCTCCATTTCTATTGTTTAGTGAGTTTTATAAGTAACAAATAAAGGAGATACAAAATGTCCTCAAAGGCATCATAGACATCTTCACTAAAGGGCAAGATGAATAAGACTCGAAGATCAATGTCCAATTTATGCAAATTACAGACTAAATCCAACATGTTACATCCTTTCCTAATGAAACACCCATACCTTCTTGTGGATTTTCTTTAAGTTCTTCCTTGTTAGGGTCTCCCTCAATAAGAACAACCACAATCATGTCTCCTATCCCACTTGTCTTTTCCACACGTACATCAATGATATCCACTTAGCGTTCACCTAGTGCATTTTTAAGAGAGTTGGTTTCACAGTTCACTAGAGGTAGAAAGATATCTCAGTCAAGCCTATATGTTTTGAAGGAAATGGGTTCAACCTTCAATCTCTGAAGACATTGGAAGATGGAGCTATGATGATAGGTTTATTGTTACATCAAGCCCAATAAGCACATTTGTTGAATGCTTCAAAGAATACTTTGCAAAGAATGGTAAAACATGGTCACTTAGATCTCACACTTGAACAAAAACACCAAACTAATTACTATGGAATTAATGCAATAGAAAACTTCACAATTACAACTTATTTAACAATATATCAACAAAATGTTACATTTATTCATTAAGTATGGAAGTTTATAAATATAGAGACAAATATTAAATTAACAAGTAAAGAATTAGCTCATTAATCATCAAATATATAATTATAGAATAATTTATATAACTAAGCAAAATAATAAAGTATTAATTAATTAAATAATCAAACCATAACATACAACCAAAGACACAAAAGGAAAGGAAATTGTTCAACTAATCAATCTAACCCCATAAAAACACAATATTAAGTAAAGTACCTAATACTTAAAAAAACAACACAAAAACACAATATTAAGTAAAGAACCTAATACCAAAATAAACACAAACACTCTTACTTAAATTGTTTGAAAAAAACCATTATTAACTAGATTTTACAAAGACATTAAAAATTTATAAACTATTTAACCATTTTACCAGTATTATGATACATATTTATATGGAGCGAGCGCACTACGAGTTCATTGCCTTATTAGTCCCTGCCCTTCGAGCTGCAGGGACTATTAGTAAACGATTTTTAGCTAATCTATTAGCTATGCACTCATACCAAAGCAACACGAATCATTTTAAACCAAAGTTTTGAAAATTTTATTGAATTTCCAAACTCAAATTTGATTTTTTATCGTAAGTTTTCAAATTGTGGTCTTATTTGGCCTCTTCCCGAGGCATAGGGAGAAGATCTGCAAAGTTTTTCATTTGAAACTTATGAAATGATGGCTACTTTAAGGTGTACATATCTTCAAGTGAACTAATGCTATCTTTAGAGATAGAATTAGTTAGTTAACATTTAATGTTTTCACTCCCCTTCTTCATTAGGGCGAGGTTCTTCATTACGGTTACACGCCCAACAAAGGAGGTTGAGAACCATGCAAGATTCATGTCACTCAATGGTGGTGAGTCTAATGAATCATCAAGTTGATTCCATTCCATAAAGACTCCCTTCATCTTCGTATCCCTTCATCATCAACTTTGCATCCCTGGTAAAGGCTTGACCTTCTACCGTTATTTGTTGGTTCCTTTAATTACCGTTGTTTCGCTTAATGCAAGGGCTGGCCTAAATGGTAGCTTCTGATGACCTCGATTCTGATTGATCCTACGACTGATGGTACCACGCACTGTGGGTTGGGTGAAGAGGAAAACTTCCCTTTTCAATGCAGTTTCTTCTGCAATGCTGCTAATCGATGCTCCCATCCTTCCTTTAGGAGGCGATCGTGCCGAATAAACATAATAGACATCATCCCTAGCTTCCGCACTTGTTCCTATGTTTACCTGGGCTTCCTTTTGGAGCCAACAGTCAAGATCCTGTTTACCAGGAGTTCAGGGAGGATTTCGGGAAAGAAAGAAAGCTCTAGAGGTTAGATTTTCTTCTTTAATCTGCAAAATAACAACAATAGGTCAGGGTTTCTTCTTTAATTTGCAACAATTTTTGAAGGTCTCAGCGTTAGAATTCTGAAGCATCCATGGTCAAAAAATGGAATTCTAAAGCATCAACGTGCTCACTGTAATGACAACCAGATGATGGAATCACATGAAAATGTCGGTCAAGAATGAAGAAGCGAAGGGCCTTCCTGGGAATGCCAGCTTCTCTTCGAATTTTGAAGGAATGAAGGAGCTAAGGATCCTTCACACAACTTAGCAAAGATGCGGATGTCCGGGTTTGGGGGAGCCACATGCATTCTACTGCTAAAGCTAAGGAAGGTTGTCAAAGACTAAATGAAAAGGAGAAGGTGAGTCAGACGTACATCAAGCTCCTGCAATGCCATGCCCACCTGATTTTTTATTATTGAAATTTGCCTTTTAATCACGTTTCTCTATGTTAGGCGGGATGGATTCATTGGCTGGGCGGGACTACTCGGTTGAGCTCATGGGCAGGGCTACTCGATTGGGATACTGGGCAGGGTTGCTTGGCTTATAGGCTGGGCTTATGGGCACCTCTCAAAACATAAGTCTGCCACACAGTGTGTTCATATGAGGATTATTGAATTCCAGTAAGTTTCCCAATAGTACTGTTTTCCAATAGTACGAAGGCAACTACCTTAATTCTATCATGTCCCATAATTTCTTCATAGATAACTTTTCTATCAACATTAATATTAGAAAAATGATTTGCTATATAAACACATTTCACCTTTTCACATCAAAACTCAGACACTGTATCGCTTTCATTAATCATAAATAAAACCAAAGAGGAAACGACACCCACCTAATTTTTACACCCCTTAGAAGAGTCACAGTAAAATTGATCGATGATGATCGGATTAGAGACATTATTCATTAGAATGTTTTGGAATTGAATTCCCCGTGCGAAGCCAGACCCACCGTGTAATGCTCATTCACAAATAATAGGTTTAGACGTAATTGGCATGAAAATTTAGTCCCACTTATGTCTTCAGAAAGGACGTTAGTATGCCAACCTGCCATATCTTTATGCACAGACCGTTTGTTGTGCCTGAAAATGTAGCTCCATCCACGACTATGGTTGCAACGTACGCCTCAGAGTTGTCCTTGCCAAGGCTTTTGACGCTGCTCAAGGTAAAATTACTAACCCGTCACTTAGGAATATGCTCGTATTCCCTTTGCAAGTCATGGTAAGACATTCACGCCAGAGAGAATCGCAAGCACTACTGCGGAAACACTGCGGAAACACCACTGCGCAAAAACCTTCCACCTATCAGCTGCGATAATGTAGGCAATTCAAAAATTCCTATCGTCTTTGGCTCTATTTCAAGAGGATTACCCACGATAGTGAATATGAACAACATGAATGAAACGGTTAATGTATCTCTGAATGCCCAATATTGGAAATGTATCAACTCGTCACAACGTTTACACATGGGATTCAATCTCGCCCATCAAAGTTTAGTTGAGAACCTGGCTTGGAACTTGTAGTTTGTTCACCAGATTGCATTCAATCGATTACAAAGGCCGCCGTGTGTCCACTTAAATAAAACATGTGTTGAGGTTTTGTGATGTACAAAGAACACGTCTTGATTTCTGTTGTCCATCATGCCACGCTATTATTAAACTGCTCTATTTATCATTTTCATTCCCAATTTTCTTTACTGCGTCAGGGCTGACACCCCAAGCACACATTTTGTTGACCCTTGTCCAATCACAAAGGCACATAATCCCAGTCACTCAAATTAAAAAAATAAAAAAAATTATCTACATGGCAGACATGTTCAATTACTAGTTATTGATTTGCATTCACATTCTATACATGACTATTTAACCATTTACCTAAAATATATAATCTACTTGCTTAGAATGGGTCTTTGGTAATTTGGTAAAAGCTTTCAAGAACGTGTTTTTATGCTGCCATTAAAAACAAGCTATGCTACTTCCTTGAGTCACACACAAATCGTGGAAGGAGAGAAAGTTGGAAAATAAACCAAAAAGAGACTTGCAGAAATATAGAACCAGTATTCACAAATCACAAAATTAAATCGGCAGAAAGGATGACTACGCAAACCAGACAAAGTCATTGTTGTTAATATTGACGACCATCAAATCGGGAACAATCATCTCTCTTTGCAACACCCATTTCGCAATCGAACGATGTCTTTTATCAATCCTTGCTTCTGCTAGGTACATAAACGCTTGCGCAACAAGAAGTGTACTAGCTAGAAGCTAGATCACTGCAAACACCGGTCTATCAACGTCTTGAAGGCACGGTCTCCATAGCCAATTCTCCTGCTTATTGAAAATGTATGTCACCATCCCACTCAACAAGATATCAATAAACCCAAAGCCACCAAGCACAAACAATCATGAAAACAACTTCACTATTGTACTCTTGGGAGTAATATCCCCATAATCGATGGTGCACATAGTCACAATATAGAAATAAAAGGCATCGATGATCGATGACGAAATAAGACTTGTTTGGATCAAATCAACAAGCTTTCAATTTAACTGGAAAATCTCATTCCCATGCTCCTAATATCGAAGGAAGATCAAAGGTTTGAAGCCCGATTGTCCCTACCTATAAATCAGTACAACCAGACCTGCCCCATGTCAAAATCTTTAAACTACCACTTAAGGCAGGGGCTTGGTGCTTTGCAGCTCCCCTTGTTTCTTATAATCAAGTCATTTTGGCCATGGGTTAATTTAGTTAGAATTGATTGAACTCACAAGCGAGAGTCATTTTGGGCATGGGTTAATTTAGTTAGAATTGATTGAACTCATAAGGGAGAATGATCATTATCTTATTTCTTAAAATTAAAAGATAAGTGAAAATAGGTTATTAATTATTTTCTAAATTGATTTAATTAATTTAATGTTTAATTTTTTTAATGTTAATTAAAATGTTAAATAATATATCAACATAAAGTGAAATGTTATATAAATAAATTAAAAAAGATGGAACATGGAAGTAGTGAGGTGTTTTAAGAACATGTGTTTCCTCTTAAGAGGTTACAAGTTCAAATCCAAAGGAGGTAGGGTATCTATACCTCCGTAGACTTTACCATGCGATGACCTTAAAAATATATTATTATTATTAATATGGGGAGATGTTGAGGTGTGATTTGCTTAATTAATTAAAAAACATGTCCATATAATTAATAAAATAAATTTTGCTTATTAATAAAAATATAGTTAGTTTAATTAAAAAAAATAATAAATAAAAATCATTTTAAACATTATAAAATTTGTTTTTATTTATTTTTATTTACTAGTTTGTCCCTGATTTGTGGAACTAGTGTGTGGTAGCCATTCACACCAATCCTTATGGATTTTAAGTTTCTCCTCTTACTAATCAAGTTTTGAAATTGGATCACTTTACAATACAAAGTCCATCAAAACCAATAGTAATAACCAAATTTGAAAAAATCTAATTTATTTTAAAAGCTATTTTCAAAATAAAAAATATCAATAAATATATATTAACTTGTTAAATTAGGGAATAAAAATATATTAACTTGTTAAATGAGTGTATTGTTCCTAAAATCTTAAACTTCTAAGAAATACCCCATTATGAAAATGAGAAGATACTAAATGAACCTTACCACATCACTAACCAAAACAAAATAAGCAGTCACAACATGCGAAGGAGCACGCCAAAAATGAAGAACACCGTGTTACCTGAATTATGCAATTAGTGGAATCGTTTTTACCAATATAAGAATTCGAAACCGCCCGTCCACACAATATTGCAACAAGGATAACACGAACACAAAAGAAGTTCAGGTTCCTGTTCAAACTTTGTTACAATTTCTATACTATTCAGCAATGGCAACAGTTCTGCTGAGCCGTCTAGCATCATGCATACGCCCAACAACAGAAACTCAAAATCCATCGATGCCAACAACAAAGGCCTCTTCTCTGTCTTCAGCCAACTCAGAACTGCTGAGGGGTAGCGGCTTTTCTTCTCTCAAGCTCTCGTGCCAGGGAAATGCCAAGCTCGTCGCTACATCAACAGCTGTTGTTGTTCAACCTCTTGCAAGTGAGTACAGACAATATTGCTGTCTTTTGTATTTTCTTGCTCTTGTTTCCTCCGTTTGCAATAAAAATCGGACAATTTGATATATGGGTATGATTTCTAGTGGGAATTAGAGGGTCTTGATGGATTTATGCATAGTTTGCAGGATTTGGCATTGATCCATATGGAATTTATACGGTTTTGCTTTATTGCTGGTTTCTATATTCACATAGATATTTAATGAAAAAGGTTCAAAGGCAGGGGAATTAGTGTTCGGCATATTTCTTATTAAGCAGTTTTGAGTCTGTAAAGGATATTTCACTATTTGGTAGATGGGTGAGGTTGGGAATGTCTAGAACTTCATGCATTTGAGTTCAACTGCGAGCCTGCAACCACTGATAGTACCTCCATGATGATCTTTCAAACCAATAAATTTTTTCCAATAGGTCGTTCTCAAATATGACATTAATAACATGGCCATCATTAGAATTCAGAGCAGACTCAATTTGCCTCTTTTCTGTCAGGAAATATGAACAGTTCTTGGCCCTGATTCCATATTTCATAGTAAAAAGTTTTTCGGATATTTAAAATTAAAAACGGGTATATTTAGTATTTCCCTTCACAGAATGACTGATCAGATTTCCACCTAATCCATGATAATCTATGTCCTATAATACTGTTTCTATGGTAACTACCTGAAGGAAACAAAAAGTGTCAGGTATCATTGGTGGTCTGATGCAGGAGCATCCTAACAGATAGTGGGCATAAATTCCTAAGTTAAGCCATGGATAGTTGGGATAAAAGCCCAAGTTCAACCACGGCGGATCCGTTTCTTGACTTGTACATGTGGCACACTGACGGCAGTGTATAAATTTGTTCTTTTTTGTGAATGGGGGTCGGAGGTGTGGGCTGCTGTTGTATCGTGATATCCCTTTTATTATGTAATGTCTGAGCGTAGATGCTCGTCTGTGTGATTTCTGGGTATATGATATTGTTCCAGTTGCTGTAGGGGGTGTGTGAGAAAGTGCCAAGGTCGGGGAAAGCCATATTACAGCCATATGTGTGTATTACCATACGCTGATTAACGAGAAGAATAGAGATCATTGCTTCTTGAAGTTTCATGGCACTTGTGAAATTTTATATTTAAGGCTTCATTTGTATTTATTCTGAATGACTGAGTGGTTGGTAGTTGTTTCAGCGACCTTTGACTGTGCCAAGACTGTGATACCAAAGCAACTCATATGGCACAGAGAAGAGGTGCTTTTGGTGGGGGAAGAAAGAAAGACAGATAACAATGCACCGTGCATGAGATGCAGGTGTAATTGTTGGTACCATTGTAAAAGAGGTGCATGTACTACGACAAAACCTGAGAAGTTGGAGGCTATGGAACACTGTGGAAGAGCTGTGTAGGAGAGTGGCATTGAGTAAGAAGTAGTACCAGTTGAACAAGTGGAACAAGCACCGGAGGAGAGAATCATTTATGCATTGATAAAAATGGGTTGCAAGCCAAATATGGATGTTTCTCCTTTCTTCTTACTCGGGGATTCTAAATCCAGAGGAGTTGGTGGATTGGATTGTGAAGCTGGAAAAGTATGTTGAATTTTAGCAAACGGGAGACAATGAACATGTTCAATTTAGATGCACCAAGTTAAAATAAGATATAATAGGATAATTTTATTAATGTCTACGAATGACTAAAAAGGTAGGTCAATGGGACTCAAAAGTACTACAATCCAGCAATGACATGCCTCACTTTGGTGGGATCATGTATGGAAGGAGATACCGAGAAAGTGAAAAGAGAAGATAGGGACGTGGAACATAATTGTTTCCATGCTAAGAGGGAAGTCTTTGCCTACTAATGACCAACAAAGTTTGTTTAAGAAGCTGCAAAACCTCAACCGAGAGATCTTACTGTGGAGGATTGCAATGAAGTGTTCTACAAAGTAACCATTTAAGTTAGCCACAATGAAGATGATGAGGGGAGGGAGTCAAGGTATGTGAATAAGTCGAAGATTAGCATTTGAGATGCATTGAGCATGCCCAAAATGCACTGAGTGGAGGAGGCCTATCAATTTGCCTTGAGAGTGGAAGAGAAGTTGTCAAGGAATTTATGAGGAGGAAATCTTAGAGGAAGAGTTGTTATCAATGTTTGTGAGGTTGGGGAAAAGGCACCATTGGTAGAAGAGAAACACCAACAACATGACAACAGGAAGGAGGAGGAGAAACTAATTCTCTCAAGGGGGAGAGAGAACAAAACCTTACCCTTGTGGAGGGACAGGACTTGGAGATAGAGGTCGTGGCTATGGAACACCCTACGCTAGAGCTAATTGTCTCTCATGTGGAAAGCTTAAACATAGAACATTGGCACAGAAAAATTGAGGAATGAAGGAAGAGGAAAAGAGCCTAAAGCACATGTGGTTTA
>ML807563.1:68267-85138 GCA_009831015.1 Picea engelmannii
GTCCAACCGCCCTGAAGTAGAAATAGAATGATGGAACCACTATCACACTATCACTGGGAGATATACCGCTGTAAACTTGTACCAATAAACCTGAACCATGCATCAACCTGTAATCAACTTGTACCATAAACAAGTGCATCAACCATGCATCAACCTGTACCAAACAACTTGTAATCAACCTGTACCATAAACAAGTGCACCAACCATACACCAACTTGTACCAAACAACCTGTAATCAACCTATACCATAAACAAATGCACCCAGCCATGTACCAAGTATGCACCAATCATGTGTCAACTACTCATCAACTATGACTCATCAATATGTACCAACATCATCAACTATACACCTCATGTATGTTCCAATTCATCAACTACTTGTCTCAACCATGTACCCAACATGTACCTAAACCAAAAGCCCTCATCAATTTCATCATCCAAATATGATTTGTAACTCTGTAATAGACCTGGTGTATATGATCACATACCTTGCTGAATTCTGGCTTATTCTAGATAATGACCTTGTAGAGCGTGCCCCGCACAAAATATTTGTTGAATGGATCTTAGAAAGCATCATCAAAAGAATTTATCTTCACTTGCATTCCGACCTTCTTTTCTTCACCTTCCCTCTGAAATTTGGCTTAGATATCCTTTGGTCACCTCAAACACATATAGATATTCAATATGCTCAAGTGTGTTGTAAAATGAGAGATCCTTGCCTCTTATTTATACTCTCCAAGTAGCTTCCTTNAAAACATCTTCTAGGTCACTTTGCCCACTTTCCTTATTTTAGGGTTAACCCACTTCTAATTTCTCCATTAAATTTATTATTTAAATAATTTATTTTGTACTCACTTTGAATTATAGTACACTCATCACTTCACTTTATTATTTACCTTCTAAAATATCTTAAACCACTTTGACTACTTTGACCTTTTGGGGCTTCTAGATGACATATGAGGGTCCTCCAACTTCGTAAGGCCATAACTCTCAAGCCGTGAGGAGTTATGTGACGTTCCACATACCACCAGAAATGGCATGACATGTACTATCCATATAGAATAGTATTATCTGCAAATATATCAAAACTCTTACCATTATCCATCAAGCAAACTTGGGTCCATTACCCAAACCTGGGTTCTCCAACTTCTCATGGCCATAACTCTCTAACCGTGAGGAGTTATGTGAGGTTCCACATATCACTAGAAATGTAATGACATGTACTATCCATATAGAATATTATTACCTTCAAATTTATTAAAACTCATACCATTATACATGAAACAACCTTAGGTCCATTACTCAAACCTTTGTGCTACCGTAATTCGCTACCGGACTTTCTTCAAGGGTTGACATCAATGACAACCAACCTTAATCAACAACTATTGCCTTGGGGGTGTAAGCCCTTTTACTTCCCAAGACAAGTTTCTCTAGCTAGGGTTTAAGCTAAGAGGGTGTATGCCCTTATACTTCTCTTAGCAAACCTTTGTTTAATCAATAAGATGAAGCATAAAATGATGAAGACTATGGTGGGGGTGTATGCCCTTATACTTCCCACCTAGCTCCTAGCACAACAATCATTGACTTGAAAATAATGATACCATAAGAGTAAAAGACCATACCAAAATCAAGAAAGATGCCAAGATAATCCACCATAAAAGCTAGAAAACATCCATCCAAGGCTAACGCCTCACTCCTCAATCAACCATTCATCAAGATAGCCATAAACAAGTGCACAAAAGACAAATAGAGCTAAGTGTAACGAAAATTTCAGACCAATACTTCTCACAATGAGAGGGAGTTATGTTAAAATGAGATCTTATGATCTCTTATTTATACAAATGTCACTAAGGTGACTTGTCCACAAATTAAGGGGTAAACCACAAGACTAAGGGTCAACAACCCTAATATTGCCCCCCTTAACAAAGTAATATTAAACAATTCTTCTAAAGTTTCACTTTTTGCACAAATAAACCCTAATTTTACATGGACGTCTCCCCTTAAGGGAACGTTTTTCCACTTTGAAGAAGTTGTTGGTGTTGGAGAAGCATGGGTAGGCCTCCAAAGGCCAGATGTCAAGAATTTAGAGGATCTCATCATGGTGAAGACCCTTTTCTCCTCAAAATGTCCGTGTGTCAATGAGTGGCACCACACCACCAAGCCCCAACCCCCCTAGGTGACATCATGCCTCTAGGAGTGACGTTTTTCCTATCTTAGGCAAAACGTTTGGCATGTGAGGGCTAGGCTATGTCGTCCAAGTCATCTTCAAGGTCTTTCAAGTTTGATCTTTCTCATTTGGCATGGGAGCCCTTGGCATCTAACCTGTGGGCTTGTAGCCCCATGGAAGACCAAGCTAGGCTTGTTCTCCCAAAACTATCCACCAACTAGGTCCTGCAAAGACAAATGAGCACGCCCTCCAAGGATCTCAAGTCATAACATCATGATAAGTGAATAAAATCAATAAATAAGCCACCTAAGCATGTGTATCAAAGATCACTATATCAAACAATTAATTGCTCAATGACACTATGCGACTTGTCAAACTTGAATATGGGAGGGTTGACGAGGTGTCCTGTTGGGTAGATCTTGCACTAGGTCAAGGAGAGTTTCCAAAAGATCCCTCTCTAAGCCACGTAAAGTGGATGAAGTGGTTGGGGTCAAGACTTAATGGGCATAGGGCTCATGACATACAAGGGGTCGTAGTGTCTCATTCATGGGTGCCTTTGTAGAGGGCGTGTGGTACCTTCGTCCGCAATTGACTTTTTCCAAGCCTTTTATCTTTCTTTCTTTGTATTTTCTTTCAATATAGTATAAGGAGAGATTGAAGGTCACTGCCCTGACCTGGTGACCAGATGATGGCAATGTCACATACAAACACCTAATGGAAATGAGAAGACTGGTTTGTGATGAGACTCCTTTTCTCTCAGCCATGCAACTGAGAGCCATTACCCTGGTTTGTTACCAGATGATGGCAATGTCATACCACTAGATATTCATGGACGTGATAGGTCGGCTCGTGGTAAGACCTCCTATCCTTCAACTAACCTTTTAAACATTCTTTATTATATTGTGGGTCCCCTTTACTCAAATACAAGAGTTTCACTGCTTTCTTGGGTGATCCCCGGGTGAAGCATCTGGAAGGTTTATATAAGGCTTTTATCTTTTACCCAACATTAACCCCTCTGGGCCTTCAACCCCTTCTTCTTATAGAACGAGGGATAACCCCCTCTTGGGTCAATACACCCTAAAATCCCAAGAGATAAGGAAATGGAGGAGAACAATGATGGAAAGTGGTAAGTATGGTCGAGAACAGTACGATGGCTCATTAAGGGAGTTCCTAGTAGCAAACCCATCCCCAAAGAAGACCACTTACTAGGGCACAATTTCAACCACCAAGGTGAAGCAGGGCAAAAGGCATAATGTCCAAGCATATATCATGAAATCTAGAGCAATCTAAGATACAACATATTCAACTAGCTTAAATATTGAAATGATGCTCACCATAATGTTGACTTGTAACTCATGGAGCAAGGCCCACTGTCTTTTGGAAGTTAGCTAGTGTGGTGGATGCTCTTTGCAAATCTATGACCATCTGTGGTGGTGAGTGGGTTTTCCATCTGTGCAAAGGGTACTGCTGGTCATGTAGTCTCTCGACATTCCATATCTGCAATCTGAGGGTGATCCAGAATATATTTGCAAAACAAAATGAATACAAATTATTATCAAAAGATGCTTAACACAGAATAACAAATATATAGTAAACCTGGTTTCTATTCAATAAGGAAATAAGCTGAAACTGTAAAATGTAGAGGAAACAAGCTTGCTAGAATGGTGGCGGCTTATCTCTGAGAAGAGATGTGACGGTTGCTCTCATTCACCAAAAGATGATTACAATGAGGCTTTGAAGGCCTTTTTACAATAAACGTGAATGTCAAAAACCCTAGACATCCAAAAAACTTAACCCTAGGAGATGAAGCGCCAAAAGTCATGTGGGCCATGTTTGGGTAAGTTAGTATATCAACTTCCTGGGGTCGTAACTTTTGCATATGATCTCCGTTTTAGGCACACGATAGCCCGTTGGAAAGGTCTATCTGAGGACTACACATTTTGTTGCTATCTATCAAAGGTTATTCTAAATGTAGCGAGCCCTAAAAAATGATGTTTAGGGCCTCAAAATGGACCTGCAAGTCAAGGACCTGAAAACTAGGGAAAAAACTGTCAAACTGGAAAACTACCAAAATGGGCCAGTTGGAATAGGTGGGAGGCCACCGAAATCCATGTGGATGAGAGGGTCTCGAGACATAATCTCCTTAGTTATCCACAAAATGGGGATAACAACTTGCAAGGATATCCACAGTCAGTATGAAAACAACTTAAAGGTTGACAAAATGCACCAACTATTTGACGAGGATAAAATCAACCATATTGCTAGTCTTCTAGTCAAGATTCACAACAGAAGTTTCGACATTGAAAATGGTGTGAAGATGAGTTAGGGTTGTTATTCTTTTGGTCCCTTAGGTTAACCTCGTGGACGTCATTAAAATCAATCAATCAATCAAGGAAGGTAAAAGGTACCCCATCACTCAATGATTAAAAAAATACATTTCTAGAATTTTTTTAATCTACCCCATTTAAAAAATTTATAGTCACTTTATTTTTATTTTTTGATTTTAATAGAATATCATTTTTAATTCCATGCTAACGGATCCATAAAAAAATATAATTAAATGATTAGCAATAATGGTAGGGTTTAATTACGTCCAAAGGCGTACTATTGACATTCTTAGGGTTATCAATTGAAGATGCTAGCATATTCTTAGTCGTCCTTCCAAATCAATGAACTAGATCTTATGTTCATAACTTTATAGCATTTTTAAAAGCTTTCGTTAATCTATTTACTTTTTAACATTTATTTAATATGATTAAGAAATCACTATATAACCATCTAATTACCACATTCAAATGAATAACAAACTTAATTGAAATTACAAATTTATTCCACTATTAATTTTTTATCATTTTACAGTGTTAGTATTAGATTTACATTTATGTCACGTTTACTTTACTTAACGTTTACTTTACTTATTAGCGGGGAGTTTTACGAGAGCATTAAACCTTTCCGCGTTCAGCAGCATCGAGTTAGCGGCTGTGCTAGTTATTCTTCTTTTAATCTTGGGTTGAACGCTATAAGTTGATAAGTCACGATTTCTTCAAAGTTTATGTGACCCTATTGAATGTGCAGACTTCTATGTATTCCGCTATTTCCATTGGTTTTGTGTGCAGGGTCACGTTCTGAGAAAATCGTAATCCTCAGAGGTCGTGGCGAGCATTCGGTGTACATCTGCAGGTCTCTCTCGCTGGTAAAGAAGAGCCGGTCTCTGAGATTGCACTATGGCTAGGGTTTCAAAGATCGAACCACAGTGAATCCCAACGATTGAGTGAAGACGCTATCATTGATTTCGAGGGTTGATTTAAGCACATAAATCCAGGGTTATTCAACCCTCAAGGTTGCACGGTTAATGACCTCTCCATTCGGTCCGCCATTCCAACATTGACTGATAAAGCGGAGCCGATTCTCTGACTGTGGTTGTTTTTATTCATTTCTGGGCAGAACTTGTGATTTCATTAAGTTTTGTCCAGTTAAACCATTCGCTGGATTATTGATTTGTATTTCTTTCACTCTGTCTTTGTCGTCTAATGGTGCAGATCGGGTTCAATACCAACATCTCACCGATTGCTGTGTTAAGAATTATTTAAAATCTGAATATCATGCGCACCATTGTGGCAGTGCTGGGTAACAAAACATGCGAATGATTTGAACCCCACAGGTATGCCAAAACTAACATCTCATTCGATTGCTACAGCCATCCATGACACGATTATTGCAGTCCGAAACTTGTGTTGAACCTTCTCCAAAAAAATCTGCTCGTTCCTTATCATCTGTCGAGGCCATCTGATTACAGTCGAGTTCCAAGCATTACCAAGTTGATGAGGTAAGTAAATATTTTGAAATCATTGATCCAATTGTAATCCTTGCATATATCTTTTGGTCGGAGCTATGCTCAAGAATTACCAGGGAAATGATACATTTAATTAAGTCCAGCACAGTCTTTGCATATTACATTAAATGCTGATTCCCCTTACACATTTAAAGTTCGAATGACATATCTCATGGTTCTTTCTCACATAACATTGAACATTAAAAATCTGCCCAGGAATGGATTTTTGAATATGATGCAAATCTGATTGGTATAAAGTCTGTCCTAAGATTACTATAGTCGAGCCATCCTTCAAACCATAGCAGCGATTTGTGTTCTGAATTATTTTCATATGCTGATCTGAATATTCTGCTGATGTCCCATTAATTTCCACAGATTAACAAGTACATTTCAAGGATAATGCTTTCATTTGCTGCTGAATAGTTATTGAATGTTCAATTATTACTGTTATTCCTTTTATCTGCGAGTGATGCTTTGATTCTCGTTTAAATTTGATCTGCTCCTTTGGCTGTGGAATGACTAAAACTTCGCAGTAATCCTGGAATATTATGACAGCGAGCATAGCCTTGCGTTTACTCAAAATAAACTCATATAAACCCATGGATACATTCAATCTCTAAACAGTTTCTTTACCAAACATCTGGTGAATCTAATGTCTTTGAATCTAACTGATATTTCAATTCATGAGAAGCATTTGTGGACCTTATCTATGGCGGAAATCTATTAATCATACTCGTTTGACCTTATCCCAAAAGAACACACTAAATCTGGTCAGGCTGTGTGGATGATTACTTTGTGTGACAATAAAGGCACTTTTACTGTCATTTTTCCATTGTGATATTTGGCACAAAATGCATCATAGCTAGCACGCTTTACTTGCTCTCACATTCATTGAGAACTCTTTCGAGGATCATCGTTGCTGGTTGTGTACTTCAGCATGTAAAACCAGTTCATAAAGTCTATTACTCGACGATATTTGTTAAATACACACTTGTCACTTTGTCTTATTGCTTTATTGAATAATGAGGATGGATGATGGGTGGTTTTATTATGTGAATAAATTCACGATGTTCTGAGCACATTATATATCAATTTTGTGTTAATTGCTTTACAATACATGTCATGAATGATTGCAACACTTTGGAAAGATTGAGTACAACTTATTTTAGATTTCATGAGCAATGGTGAATTAGTAACGATGATGATGGATGATGCGAGTGTTTAATCTAATGATGAGTACTTCATGTTGAAAATGCAAGCAATAGTTGTCAAGATTCTTGGCAAGACCCTTTAGCGATTCTAGGCTAGAGACGTGCACCCAACGTCTATAAATAATGACAGGGAGTTGTCGTTGAGCATGCAAAACTGCGGTTTGGGATCAATACACACAAGGATACTTGAGAATTCAGAGGGCTGCCTTGAGACTATGTCTCGTCCTGTTGGCACCCACTCGAGTAGTATTGCATTAGACAACCCTTGAACTGAGAGTTTCACTTCCACGTACCATCGGGTATATTGGAAGTCCCCTAGGTATCTTGAGACCAACCATTCGGCCATCAGACCGTTATAGTGCACTGACCACAACATTCGGGAAGATTACCCTCTCGTATTGTGGGCGTTCGAGCCTACAAGTATATTTGAGGGCTGTAGCATAAGACACTCCTTTTGACTGGAAGCCTTTTTCTTTATTTTTTGGGTCTTGCCTAGAACATATTTGTTTCACAAACTCTTAAATGACCATGGAAGAATGACATTTGATGAATCATCTTTTGATACATGTGAAATAGCTAAGAGACACTTCACTGTTTGCCATTTGGGTTGTTGTGAATGATAGATTGTGAATGAGCGTCATCTGGTATCGTCTTCTCTTATTTCAATGAATCAAACCTTTAGAGAAGTTAAGACCGAGTCAACGTTGGTCCTTGTCCCCACCCTTTCTTACTTACAACGATAGGACTTAGCGTGATTGCATAGGATCCCCTCCCTAGGTTAGTGACCCTAGCCTAGAAGTGCAGAGGCAGGGCTGTTGAGGTGACAGTGGGTGGCCTGCTTGTTCGCGTCCTTAGTTTTTCCCCTTGGAGAGGTTGGAATTTTCCTCTAGGGAGAATCCGAGAGATAACACTTGTCGCATACAAACTCCTTGAGGGGGGGTTGAGATGCATTTGAGAAAATACCAAAACTGCATTGGCAGGATTGGGAATTCCACCCAAATGGGGCACAACAATTGGGGAGATTCATCAGTGGAGAAATTTTCATACCATTTCGACAATATGAGAAGGATATTGTGGCACATCCAAGGACCACACATGACCACTGCCATGACATGCTTATCCTCCTTGAAGGTAAACATAAAAAAACCTTTTGTCAACATTTAGTGATGGGGCTAGTAGGCCTCTAATAACAGTTTCTAGGGGGGTATCTAACAGGGTGTAGCATCTCAACCCTTCACAATCAACAACATATTCATTAACAAGAATTTCAACAACATTTTCGCCAAAAGAGATCTCATTACCTTGTGGACCACCTTTGTGACAAACTTCCATAGGGCTTTCAAGCGCCATCACTGCTATTGCTGTGAACTTTGGCTAAAATAACCTTTCAGGGCAAAATCAAGGGGATGGGTAGCCAAATGATCCCCTTAGGCCTTATGACAATGAAATTAGAGCCTATAGTGTAGTGGTAAAAGCGTTAGACCTGGCATAATCATCGATTAGATGGCCAGTGAATGCAATTAGGGAAAAGATCTTACAAGCTATCTCATGAATAAAAAAATAAATATCTTTTGCATTTGAAGCCCTGATTCATGAATGTGACTAGTTTTCCATCGTTTTTTGTAAATGTCTTGGCACTTAAAACATTGATTCATGAATTCGACTAGTTTTGAATCGACTCCTATACTATATAATTAATGAATTAAATATAAATATAGAATAATTTGCATAGATGTTTGTTTTAAAATTCTAATTTTCTTGCTTCAATATTATTTGTGGTGATAAATATGAATATATAGAGCTATTTAACTTTTCTTGGTCGGACCGGGCATTAAGATAATGCTACTGATTCTATATATCAAATGTCATTTATGTAGGTTGGCTTTGAAGATTAAATAATTATTTATTGAAAGCTTGTATGCACTTAGTCAGTTTGGAAGAACCTTTTAACAATACTGATGGAAAAATATCCTAGGCCTACTAGGGCTTGGCTTTTCAACAACAATTACTCGTATGTTTGTGAAGAAGATCCAGATGGATTTCATATCATCACCAGACATCATATAATTACTAAAAGGAAATGGATGCCTGAGTTCTTAGCATGGAGCACATGCATAGGGCTGATGGCATTTATTTGCATGTTGCTCTCACCCATTCCCACTGTAAGTATCAGTTGCATTATTCTTTACCTATGTGACTGTTTTATTCAAACAAATTTCATTTCACTTTCTTTGCAACGTTGGAAGTATGATGATGGCAAAATCTGGAACTCTATATTGCCATGGTTGCATACATTTAAGGTATTTTCCATCATATCATGTTTTGGGTATAACTTGTCTTCAAAGCTTTCTTGAAGTAGTTTTCTCTGTGTGGGGGATAGTCTTTAAGTACTTTTCTCTTTTGGGTGACTTTCTTCTCTATAAAGATAATTAATAATACTGCATCGTTGTTTTTAAACGTTCTCTTTATGGATATAAATATTAGCTCTGTTTTATAGTAATTTTTTTTATATTGACTTGTTCAACTTGCTTGTAAAGACAGGTAGCACAAGGATCTAGTTTGATTGGCATGGTCCTTCTATGCGTCTTGTCTGCTGTAGTTATTCATGGTAATGGCATTGAACAAGGTGAGAGGAAACTTTTCTTATCCATTGAGGACATGTATTGGTGAGGAATTTGTAACTTAATTAGTGACTACTAAGGTTTTTGGATGCACACACCCCAGTATAAGCAAGTCAACAATTTCTATCGACTACTGATAAGCTAATTTTAATGTTTCTTTTGTCTTGCTTAGTAAAACTATAGAGAAAAATGTGAACCGTATCTTCTTTGAGTGAGCAAAATGAAAACCATATCAACTTTGCTCACTTAGGCTTATTATATATTTGTCTGAAGAACATTGAACACTTTTAGACTGTTAGGGAAGAACAAAAGGGGATGAGATTAATTGAAATCCTAGTATGCTTATATCTCATTGTATTAGAAATAAATGATATTCAACAAATGAAGCATATAATATGCCTTGTTGAGGGTACTAGAGCAAAATTACCTTGTACTTCTGATCAATGCATGTGATGATTGAAAGAAATGATATTCAACAAATGAAGCATATAGTATGCCTTATTGAGAGTACTGGAACAAAACTACCTTGTACTTCTGATCATGTGATGATTGAAATAAATTATATTCAACAAATGAAGCATATATTATGCCTTATTGAGGGTATTGGAACAAAATTACCTTGTACTTCTGATCATGTGATGATTGAAATAAATGATATTCAACAAATGAAGGATATGATATGTGTTACCAACTTACCACCCAAATTGTACGTGATGATGCAAGCCCTAATCCACAAGGTACAATCCAATGGGAACCTCTAGGAAGGTCACCACTTCACTTGAACAAGCTGTCCTATGCTGCTTTAGGCCATCTCTCCTCCAACTCAAGGGGGTATTCCCTATTAGAATTACTAAGACCAAGCAATGAGTCAACACATGGTAACATTGAGAGTAGCCTTAGTAAAACGAGGTCAAGAGAAACCCTCTAGGAAGTTGGCTTATTTTCTTAAAGGATTAGGGTTTGAGACTAGCACCAAGAAGGTAGAAGTTATCCCTCACCTAGACAAGATCAACAATGGACTCAAGGTCTACAAGAAGACCATTCCTCATTGGAATGGTCTTCACCGTCAAAACCAACTATGACTTGATGAAAAATACTCAATACTTTAGCCAAGGAACCATACGGAAAAACATAGCATGGTATCGAATACTCACCAAACCAACAAGGAAGAATGAGGACAAGCCTAAACTCCTTCCTCCACGTAGTTATGCAATTCCTCAATGGATCGATTTTGAGGGCTTAGTAGAAGACTTGAGAAAATTCCACCATTAATCTTTCAAGCACCAAAATATAACAAAGTAGGAAAAGCTTCACTAGTTGACAACATTCATTGCAAAGAAAGAACCCTTAACACCATAAATGCTTCAAAAAAGATATATCGATTAAGCTCTAAAAAGTGAGAGCTCCAAATTATCCAACCATGAGTGAAAATAAAGAGGTGCATTCCTTTATATAGAGGATGCAAAACCTCTTTTACAATAAAATAATATTTTCTCATGTGACTTCCTAAATTTAGCTCAAGAAATGAATATTTAACCTAACACGACAATAAAGCAAAGTAGTACGGTTATAACAAGAGACAAGAGACAACAAGTTCCTCCACAACTCAAGAAGATATAGAACATCATGTAAAAGAAAATCCGATAAAATTGGCAATTTGAGCCCAATGGTGCCAATTCCCTTTTTAAGCCAACCACATAGTCTCTCTAGGACCATTTCTTTTTGAATCTTCTAGTCTATCCTCTCCTTGCAAATTCCTCAACTTCTCCTTTAGTGATACATTCTTAGAAGCAAACTTTTCAAATTTCTCTGCTATAAGATTTAGTTCATTTCTTAGTGCCATGTTCTCATCAGTCAACTCCTTGCACTCAATTTGTTTCTTCATTTAAGATTGTTTAGCTGATTCTCGATTAGATTGTTTACGTTTCTGTCATTTTTGTTACCCCTCACTTTGACATGGGGTAACCCTAGTGAATTTCTTCGCTAGGCCTTGTAGTTTTGAGCTTTGGATAGATGGGGCTTTCATGGATATAGACGAGCGAGTGGGTTTGTTGACATGTGGATAGACCACATGATGTGGCATGATACTTCTTGGGCATTTGGATTCATCCTGATTTTGGGCATCTTCATGGTTCCCAATTCAGTTCACATATCACAAGGCATTTCACATTTCCCAAGGTAACTGTCAAAATAGATTTGGGCTATTTTTCATGTACCAGGGCTTCCCATGCCATGCGACGTCTTAGATTTTGGAGTTCTCATTTGAGTTGCTCATTTTGAGCCCTGTGTCACCTAGTTTGAGGGGATGTCCACCTTGGAGAATGCATTTGAGGCTATTTTTGGCACATGTGGACTTATTTGGCTCTCCTATGACTTGAGGGCTTGATTTACTTGATTTGAGGAGTAGGACTTCAATTTAGAGAGGTCACATGTCTCTTGTTGGAGCTGTTTTTAAGGGGCCGCCCCCTTTGAAGACTTTTATTCATGATATATGGGAATGTTGACCTTGGAGACCACAAGCTCACACTGGAGGATCCCTAAGAGGGTTAACTTGCATGCCTCAAGGAAGACTTGGACCTTGCAAGCCTCAGACATGGTCTTTGATGCTGATTTGTAGGGGCCTCCACCTTTGAAGGGATTTTACTTATGGTCTAGAGGAATGTTCTACCTTGGAAGTCACATGTCCACATTTGGAGGAAAACTAGATTGGTCAACTAGCATGATTGGAGGACTTTGTGGAAGATTCACCCCTTTGAAGCCTTTGGAGGCTAGACGTTGCACATTGGAGCCACAATCCTCCTTTAAAGGAGACGTCTCTCTCTTTTCAGATTATTTCACATTGATGATTGTACATGTGGATTATCACTCATTATCACTCATGGATGGATTTTTGGAGCTTTCACTCCTTGGAGATTAATTGACATATCTTTTGTTATGAACATAAATAACATGAATATATATAAGATAATATAAATAATAAATAATAAATAATAAATAATAAATAATAATAATAATAATAATTAATGAAGAGACATAATGAAAAGATGTGTCTTATTGAAAAGACATGACTATTAATGAAAGGGCACTCCGTCTAGATATATAAAACGAGCCTTCAATTGTAATCTATCATCTCATTCATTCTTATATATTTATTCAATATAATATTATTTCATCCTAAATGGATTACTTTATATTCTAGATATTTTGGATAATTTATATGTGAGTGAACATTGTTCGTCTCATTTGGTATCAAAGCAAGTCTAATACTCGCCTTTGGCCACCAGACCTTTGGTCAAAATTTGTTGCCCTTAGCAACATAACTGCAGGCCTTTGGTCACTCAATTTTCAGAGTTCTTGGAACTCTGGGTCTTTGACCACGCTAGGGCATTTTGCCATTTAAAAATTAAAATCAGAAATTGTGGTGAAGATCTAGATCATTCCGCTGCAATTTCGGAAAAAATTGTATATCAGTACGCTGCCAGATCATATATATATATATTCTATGCAGAAGAAAGAGTCATTTTGTTGCAAAGAAAATATGAAAGAAGAAGTTCCTCCAAAATCAAAGAGGTTGTTGCTTCAGGGAATTGAATTAATTGCAAAGATAACAATAAAGTACAACCACAAAATTGTTGGTTTTTCATAAGCTAGGTTAAGCATGAAGTTCATTTCATTTTAGCATGTCACTTAACCATAAACAATAATGTTGCAGCAACCAAGATCACAAGAAGAAACACCATGCACAAGAACACAAGAAGTATCCTGGGAAACCCTTCTCAACAAGGGAAGAAAACCCAACCAATTCCTTTGCTATATTATTCAAGAGAAAGACCTCCACCAAGATAAACCTTAGCACACAAGAGGGTGCTTCAAACCCTAGAAGACTAGCGCCCAAGAGAGGTGCGCACCTTTTCCCAAGTAGATGTGTTTGCTGAAATTTCCAAACTCACAAGGAATATATGATTCCACAATGGGGCATCATCCCTTACTTATATTAGACTTGTCTAATCAACAAAGGTGTCTATTGGCTCAACAGGGCCGACCTCTCTAAGTCACTTTATAATATATAATTATTATTATTATAATTAATATTAATATTAATTATCTTTTACATTTATTATTAATCACATTAAGGTGGGTCCGATCTGTACCCTTTATATAACTATTAGGGTTACAAGCGGGTCTGATTCTTGAACAACATATAGCAAAGGAAGTGATACACCCACTAGTGCTCATCCACTAGGGGCACATTCATAGGGATGTCATAGCTCTGATTCACCGCATTACACAGAAGAACCAGGTGTTCACACGTTCACCTGTGCTCGTCCACAGGCACGTCCACTCTACAGATATGCTTTCCCACTGCCACTGACAGGAGAATCATCTGGAGTCTTCTCGTCAACTCTGCTGCTCAGAGGAGGCTAATACATCATCTTCATTTCTGTTCTCATGAAGATGCACCCAACACTTTGGGACTTCACACGTTCACCTTGTGCTCAGCCACAGGCGCGTCCTAACTCAACAGATCGCTTTTCCACTGGATAATCATATGGAGTTCTTCTCAACTCTTTGAATGGAGGAGGTCATCTCTACGTTCCCAGCTCTCTCTCAGGAAGGAACCACGTACCCTTCTTAGGGGCTTTCTCTTAGGTTTGTAAGCTGAGAGAAAGACTTCCATAGCTGCTATGTTCCACATCTCACAGGTTTGTAAGCTGGAGGATGTCTCCCATAGCTGCATTCATCAACAAAAATTTTGTCCATACAACAACAAATTCTGCAACAATTGGTCCGCGTTATCGCACAAGCTGTAGGTTGGGCAAAGCTCGACCCAACCACCAATTGGTGACAACTTAGAGAGCACCTACCCACTGTCACCTTAGGCAGGTGTTCCCGTCACTTTAGAGGTGAGGTAGTCACCTCAAGGGGGGAATCCCGGTGACCCTAGGGGGCATTGAGACGAAAAATGTGATGTATGAACGACTGTCCTTAAAGGTCAAGTTTCTAAATGGAAAATGGAACTTGGTAATGAGTCTTGAGGGTTGTTTAAGGTTGCCAAAGCTTTGAGTGACCTGCAAAGAGATAATACCTGCCCGAGACACAAGGAAAACCAAGTATACAATGCAATATATCAATTGGACAAACAAGTTAAGCTTGCTGTCCCTAATAGCAACAATTAGTGACAGTATATATCAGCAATGAAATGGCACAATAGGCTGCTAAATAAGTGCTAGAAATCAAGTAAAATATGCAAGAGATAAACTAGCTAAACACTAGTGAAACTCAAGATTCAAAGACCAAGATACTAGCATAAAAGGTAAGGCTGTTGTAAACACTTTCTGTAGCAATATAAATCAGCCTTACGGCTGTAACAAACAAGTCATTGCAACAGTAAATTCCACCACCAAAACTCACAAAGAATCCACCCAAAAATTGTGCTAGAACAAGTAGAATAAAGTGGCAAACTCTTAGCTGATTATGATGGTTGAAATGCAAGTTACAAGTGAAAGAAAGTTAGGGTTTCTGCAGTCCTAATGGCCGAAGATACAAATCTATAACAACAACAAACAATACCCCTTTAGGGGGGATGCCCTAGTGGCTAAGAGGTGCTCTAGGCACAAGGAACAAAACCCAGATTGCAAAAAGTTGAAATGACCGAAAATCACGTTTCCAAATGCAACTATTTTATTTCTCCAATGCAAAATATTCAGATTAGTGCCTTTAAAATTGAGTAAATGTAGTCTTAAAATAAAGAGTTTGATCAACAAATACCCTAGGGGTGTAAGCTCTTTTACTTCCCAGGGTATGCCAATCAAACTTAGTGTAAATCTAAGAGGGTATACACACTCGTATTCCTCCTAGCAACCCTTGCTAAAGAAAGACTTTATAATGTAGAAAATCAGTGACAAAAGCACACACACATAGAGCTTTTGTCACACACTTAGCAAAACTTAGATTTTTGTCTTAAATGAAAATAACCCACATCACAGTTATTCTTCAAAAGCAAAAACACACATTACTAAGTACATATGCAGCGGAAAATAACAATGAACAACAGTCACATCAACATGTGCACATCGAAATTTTTTGGCAATTAGCCATGGAAAACCCCAACTTGAAAGAAATTTTATAAGCTACAACAGTCAATAAGCTACAACAGTACTGATGTATGACCCCCTTCACTGAACAACACCTCGAAATCTATGTCAACAGTAAGTTGTACGGACAGAACAAAAAGCCCTTCCGCTACAAAGAAAAACTTCATACTTGCCTTGAAATTTGTGCTAGCAACTAGCCTTGAAAATTGTGCCCTTTCTCCTTGTTGTATGGACTGTACGGATCTGTACAGTACGACCTCCAATAGTAGCAGTATTCTCAGCACATCTCACACAAAAAATCTCCTTGGGAAATTTGCCCAATATCTCTTTGAAAACTGTGCCAACCCTAACTACCAACAATTTCTTCCTTACTCTCTCAAAATCTCTCAAAGCTTGTCTTGCACACTACCCCAGGCTTACTCTTATAACCTGAAAGTGACTTTTCACCTTCCCCATCCCTAAATCCAAAGGCCAAGATCTAATCTTGCCTTTACATGATCAAGGGACATGATTCATTCCCTCCAAAATAATTCACTTACATTTATTAAAGTATTTTCCCACTTTATGACATAAAGTCACTTTAATATTAGAAATGACACTTTACAAAAAGTCACTTTAATAAAAGAGTCACTTTATTACAACTTTATAAAAGCCTATTACAAAGTCAAGTGCCTAGTAGTGTAAATACAAGGTCACTTCTGCATACAAAGACAAAACATGCGGAGTACCTCCCGAACTATAAAAGCTAACACTCCCTCTTAGCGAGGGATGTACTCGCTGCCATCACCATCACCTAGTCCCATCGCATTGTTCACAGTAGGAGCTCCCTCTGAACCTGGAGCCAATCTCAACTCCTGCACATAACTCGAACCTGAAGACCTTCTTTTGGAAACTACCTTGAACCCTGAGCTCCTAGGAGAATCCATTCCACCTTGAGCTTCTGTC
>ML807563.1:94984-117595 GCA_009831015.1 Picea engelmannii
TGGGGGCCCTAGATCTCGTCTAGGGTCTTAGCCATCTTCCAGGAGAATGGCTCTCGCAGCTGCTTATAAATTTAACACTCATCAACTCTGAATCTGAAATGACCTCTCCAACTGTAGCCAACTCATATTTCACTTGAGCTACCCGAGTAAGATAAGAAGCCACACTCTCCCCCTTACCCATCTTAGTATCATGCAGTTTGTCCTTGAAGGTCATCTTTTGGTTTTCAATCTTCGCCTCGTATAAGTTTTTCAGTGCATCCCACATCTCTTTGGCTGTCTTCTTCTCAGCGAAGTGTGGGATAAGGTGGTCCTTCACCCCATCCAGAATAAGCCTCTGTGCTTTGACCTCCTTTCCCTCATGAACATCCAAAGCAACAGGATCTGCTGTGGGAACAACAACTATGGTGCTAACAAAGTTCCAAATTTTCTTCTCCCTGAGAATAGCTGACATCGTGACTTTCCATTGCAAATAGTTGAAAATCCCATCCAACCGGTCCTTATACCTGATGCAAGCAACCATCTCCTTGTCAACTGTTCAATGGAAAACAACCAACCAAGTTTCCCCCTCCAAGTCCCTGCCAAAATAGCACTGCTCATTGTAACTCAGAGCACTTGCTCTGATACCATGTAGAAAATCAGTAACAAAAGCACACACACATAGAGCTTTTGTCACACACTTAGCAAAACTTAGATTTCTGTCTTAAATGAAAATAACCCACATCAAAGTTATACTTCAAAAGCAGAAACACACATTACTAAGTACATATGTAGCGGAAAATAACAATGAACAACAGTCACGTCAGCATGTGCATACCCAAAATTTTTGGCAACCAACTAGGGAAAACCCATCGAGAGAGATTTTATTATCAACTTTAGGAAGAAATTACAAGCTACAACAGTCAATAATGGCAGTAAGAGATACCTTACAGGGACCCATTAGTCCCCCTTATTTTCTGTCTAGTAATCCATGCCAACAGTAAGCTGCAAAGAAAAACTTCAGACCTGCCTCAAAATTCATGCCAACAACTAGCCTTGAAAATTGTGTCCTTTCTCCTTGTTGTACGGAATGTACGGATCCGTACAGTACGACCTCCAACAACAACAGTATTCTCAACACCTCTCACACATAAAATCTCCTTGGGAAATGTGCCCAATACCTCTTGAAAACTCTGGCAACCCTAATTGCCAACAATTTCTTCCTTACTCTCTCAGAATCTCTCAAAGCTTGTCTTGCACACTACCCTAAGCTTACTCTTATAACTTGAAACTGACTTTTCACCTTCCCATCGCTAAATCCAAAGGCCAAGATCTAATCTTGCCTTTACATGATCAAGGGACATGATTCATTCCCTCCAAAATAAATAACTTACATTTATTAAAGTATTTTCCCACTTTATGACATAAAGTCACTTTAATATTAGAAGGGACACTTTACAAAAAGTCACTTTAATAAAAGAGTCACTTTATTACAACTTTATAAAAGCCTATTACAAAGCAAGTGCCTAGTAGTGTAAATACAAGGTCACTTTCGCATACAAGACAAAACATGTAGAGTACCTCCTGAGCTATAAAAGCTAACATATAACCTTAACAATAAGATGAAGCAATGATGGAGGGTGTATCCAACATACTCCTCCCTAGGGTTTTCACCAACAATAACCAAAATAAGCAAGAAAGAAATAACATGTGCAGATTTTTTCCTTACCCAATCCAAGAAATGAGATATCAAACCCTAGTTCACCATGCAAAATTCATCCAAGAGCCAAGAGAGCAAGTCTTTCAGGGGGTGCGCATCACTCCTCCTTATCCATTCACCAAAAGACATTTCACAAGAGAGAAACACCATAATCACCAAAAGCAACGAAAATTTCAGCCAAATACTTCTCACAATGGGAGAGTTATGTTATCAAAATGATTTGAGTTTGATCTTTATTTATACAAAAAATCCTAGACATAGTTTTTCCACATAAGCTAGAGTAAACCACAAAATAAGGGGTCAACAACCCTAATCTTTCCCCCTTTACAAAATAATATTAAACAATTGATTTTAAAATTTACTTTTGCACAAAAGAAACTCTAAAGTAAGAAGACGTCTCCTCTTTAGGGCACGTTTTTGACACTTTCCAAGTTGTTGGAGAGGAATGTGGAAGTCGTTGGGGCTCCTTGAGCCTCCTCTTCATGCGCTAAGCCTTCTCCATGCCTCATCCGGTCAAGATAAGCCAAGTGTCAATGTTTAGCTCCATCACCACCAAACCCTAGCCCCATCATGACGTCCTCCATCAAGGAGGTGACGTTTTGCCTCTCCTAGGCAAGTCGTTTGGGTGGTAAAGGCTAGGTTAGGCTCGTCATGATGTCTTTCAGGCTTCTAAAGGCACGTCTCTGTCATCCGGCATGCGGGCCCTAAGCATCCATCCTGTGGGCTTCTTGCCCCATGGAAGCCCAAGCTAGGCTTGTTCTCCCAAAACTGGCCACCAAGCAAGGTCCTGCAAAACAAAAGGGTACACCCTCCAAAGATCTCAAGTCAAAGATATCATGACAAGTGTAAACCATATCTAATAAGCAAGGCATCCAAACATGTGCATCAAAACTACGTCATCAAATTAAACAAATGCTCAAAAACCCTATACAATTGACCAAGTTTACGTATGGGAGGGGTGTCATAGGAGTCCTATTGGGTAGACCAAAACCCTCAAGTAGGGGATGCTCCCAAGGATGGCCTTTCAAGGTTATGTAATGGATGATGAGGTGGAAGGGGTTTAGACTTCATTGGTCGATGTGTTTCATGACATACAAGGGCTTGTATTATCTCATTTATGGATGCCTTTGTAGAGGGTGTGTGGCACCTTTGTTTGTGATGCACTTTTTCCAAGCCCATCTTCTTGCCATTCTTTATTTCTTTCATGTTTTAAGGAACGAGTTGAAGGCCACTATCTTGGCTTGGTGTCCAGATAATGACAATATCATTCACAAAGACCTCGCGGAAATGAGAAGGCTGGCTCTTGATGAGACCCCCTTTCTCTCAGTTGTGTAACCGAGAGCTACTACCTTGGCTTGGTGACCAGATGATGGTAATGCCATATCGCTAAATACCCATGATCATGATAGGCTAGCTCGTGATGAGACCTCCCATCGTCCAACTAACCCCCTAAGCATTCACTATTATTTATTTCTTGTGGGTGCCCCATTTCTTATAGAGAAACGTTTCATTGCTTTCTCGAGGATCCTTGGGCGAAGCATCTGGAAGGTCTATATCTAGGCTTTTATCTTTTTAGCCAATGGCAATCCCTCTGGGCCTTCAGCCCTTTCTTCCCATGAAATGAGGTACATGCCCTTCTTGGGTCACTAAAGTCAAAGGGCCTAGAAGAGGGCAGTGTGATGGGAATGTAATGAGCGGAAAGTGGTATGTATGGTCGGGAATGGTACGATAACCCCTCAAGGGACCCCTAGTTGCAAATCTTCCCCAAAGGTTGGCCACTTACTAGGAAATCTATGACATTCACCAAGGTGAAAGATGGTCAAAAGCATAATGTCCAAGCATGCATTCTATAATCAAAAGTAGCTCAATTACATCATGCTTAAATGCCTTAAATATTAGAGTGATTACCTACCACAATACCTGACTTGTACCGCATGGGGCAAGACCTATCTGCCTTCTAGAAGCTAATTGGTGTGGTGGATGCGCTAGCAATGGATCAAAATGTGGTGATAGAGCGGGCTTCTGTATGTGCAAGTGGACATTATTGGTCATGTCCTCTCTCGACACTTCATATCTGCAACCTTAGGGCCTCGAGGCATGATCTCCTTAGTTATCGCACAAAATGGGGATAAGAGTCCGTACATACACAAATTCTATTTGTATATTGATGCAATTTTTGTCATTACAATCGTACACACCGAATTTAATTGCAAAATCCGTACCATTGATCAGCTGATCGATTCGTTGTTCGTACAATTGTCGTATGATCTCTATACACACCAATCCGTGCAACCATATGTACATTCTTTGTACAATACTGTCTTTAAGGGATATCGTGCGAGGGAAATTTGGAGACTGTCGCCAATCAGTCCATCCATACAACTATCGTACCTTGCTATGTGCCATACCATCTAAATTATCAGCAACTGTCATCCATACTGTAGTCGCCAACAATCGCCGTACGATCCATACAGACTTTGCAATTCATTCGTACGCTATATCATGCAACAACCAATTTAATTGTTGCCTTCTTGTTGTGGAAAGATGTTGAATTGGTTGACATCGGTCAACCCAATAATTGTGACCCATCAATAGTAAACTAGGCATATAAAAAAAATAATTATACCTTACATATATAATTTATGATGGGAGTCTCTAAAAAGTAATTTAAAAGTGTGTGTATATATATATATATATATAGAAGTGGATAGACCCATTGAAGGTGTAAGGGTATATTTTAATTAGCTTGAAATATATATATTTTTCCCTGAACATGTAATTTAAACGGATTAAAAAAGAAAAATAAGTATTTAGAGTTATATACATATAAAGAGAAAATGAATTTTATATTAAAAAGGAGCATAAGTGGTTATAAGTATAAAAGAGAAATGGAAGGTTTTTTCCAATTGTAAGGAGTTATCATATATATAAAAAGGGTACTTTTTAAGTTAATTAAAAGATATTAGAAGGTACAAGAATCCATTAATCCCCAAAAAAGGTTTCCACTAAGGAAACAAAAGAAGGGTGAAATTTTTTATATATAATAGAGAAGTTTTGAAGTACAAAAAAATACCTTGAAAGTACAAGTTAAAATTTAAAAATAATCTCTAGAACCATTCAAAGTTATAGAAGGTTAATTCCAAAATGAAAGAAGATTCTCTCATAAAGGTGTTGATATTTCATGTTGCAGATTAATTACACTAAAGAGGAGTATTCAAGGAAAATAGATTAATGTCGTTATTAGCGTGGACCATAAGGAAAATTACATTAATATCGATGACAAATCAATTATTAATTCAGGAGCCAAATATAATTGAAAAGGAAGATATTTTTCGCAAAAAACAATATGGAATTAAGGATTTGCAAGTGACAATTGATGATTATGACTATATATCCCAATTCAAAGTTGCAACTATGTATAAAAAAGAGTTTTGACATAATACTTGGCTTACCCTGGTTTGGAAAACTAGGTACCTTCATCTTAAACACAAAGATTTTTTTTTTTGATGTTTTCCTATAAAAGGAAAATGATGACATTCCAGGACATTACAATGAGGTCAAAATCGATAATACCTTCATCAAAAGACTTTAAAGATATCTTGAAGGTGATCCTTCAAGAAAATCAAAAGTCAATATCAAGGATGCGAAAAGTTTTTGACGAAGCTATCATGGATAAAAACGAAGAAATTTCTCACTTAAAAGATCACAGTTAGAAATTACTTGCACAAGTCAAGAAGTCCAAGGCTACGAAGCAGAGTAATCGAAGATCAGAACAAGAAAAAGAAGATCTCGAGAAAGAATTCAAGAAACACCTATCAGAACAAGAAGAAGAAAATGTGGGCTTAAAGAACCTTAATCAAAGGTTATCGGAACAAATTAAAAGTTTAAAAGATGAGAATAAAGACACTAAGAATAAAGTCAACAATCCAGAAAATGAAGAACTTTCATGTCTGAAGAATCATAATCAAAACCTACCGATGCAAATTAATGCAAATTAAGAAGCTTAAGAGTGATAAGAAGTCACTTGAAAACAACTTAGAACAATTTATCGAGAAGGAAGTTTCGAAGTCTTCAGATGTGAAAATACAAGTTGAAGAGAAAGGAACAAATACAAATCCAGTTAATATCACGACTCGAGAAGACAACAACCCAATTGAATACAAGTTGAAGAGAAAGGAACAAATGCAGATCCATTTAATATCACGACTCGAGAAGACAACAACCCAATTGAAGTAAAGACATACTTAGATGTTGGAGTACAAACGAAAGAAATTTCGAGTGTACTTGCTAATAGAAGTTCAAAAACTAAGAATGCAACATCATTGCATGAAGAAAACACTACAAGCATGATAAGAGAAAGTCATGTTACAAGAACTCCTTATCCACATCCAATTCATAATAGCAGATATCTTAATCAGTCAGAGTATCAATATCACTCAGAAAGGAAACAACTGACTTATCTTCCGAAAAATATTGATATCAACACAATTAAGTTTCATGATAACAATTCATCATGGAAGTGCATCGCCCCACAATGGATTGAATTAGGATTGTCAAATCCTTTTACGGTTCGACAATTTTGCTCAACACTCAGAGGTTCATATCATCTTGTATCATCAACTATGACAACGCCAAGAACAAAGAATTATGCGAAGACATTACAAACAAGAGTAAAGAGGTAAAGCCTTTTCATCAATATGCTTTGAGGACAAAGCATTTCTAAAGAGGAGGGCAATGTTATGTACCTAACTAACATGAATATAATAATAATAATAATAATAATAATAATAATAATTAATGAAGAGACAATGAAAATACGTGTCTTATTGAAAATACATGACTATTAATAAAAGGGAACTTCGTCTAGATATATAAAACGTGCCCTTAGTTGTAATCTATTATCTTGTTCATTCTTACACATTTACTAAATATAATATTATTTCATCCTAAATAGATTACTTTATATGATAGATATTTTGGATAATTTATGTGTGAATGAACATTGTTCGTCTCATCTTTCTTGGAGCATAGGTTGTGTAAAGGGTTCTTTCTTTGTGGATGATTGTTATCAATTCTTGAAGCTTTCTATCTTGGTCATTATTTGGTGCATAAGGATTAATGGTGAAGTGCTCAAGTCTTCTACAAGCCTCCATGATCGATCCATTTGAGGGGTGAGTATACCACTTGGAAGGAAGATGTTCTAAGGTTTCCTTCCTTCTTCCTTTGTTGGTTTGGTGATTATTTGGTGCCATGCTTTGTTCTTCCTTATGGATCTCTAGCAAAATTATCAAGTAAATTTGTCAAGCCATCGTTGATTTTGTTGGTGAAGGTTTTTCCATTAAGGTTCCCTTCCTGTAGACATTGATATTCATTGTTGATCTTGATTGGGTGAAGGATTATTCTTCCTTTTGGTTCTAATTCAAGCCCTAATCCTTGAATGAAATGAGCCAATTCTTAAGAGTGTTTCTTCTTGACCTCATAGGCCATTTGATTCACCTTGAATCCATTGACCTAGTTGGATTTGGCACTGATCTCTACTTCCTAAAAATCCTAAAAACCCTAAAAACCTGAAAACTCCGTTTTACTAAAGCTACTCTCAACTTCACCTTGTGCCTCATTGCTTGGTCTTAGTAATCCTACTAGGGATACCCCCCTTGAGCCAGAGGAGAGTTGGCCTAAAGTGAAGAGGATAGGTTACTGAGGTGATAGTGGTGATCGTCCTAACAGTTGCCCCTAGAGTTGTGCCTTGTGGATTAGGGATTTTTTCATTAAGTACAATTTGATTGGTAACAATTTTAACTCTTGTCCATCCTGGACCCATAATTCAGAGGGCACTTCATCACAACCAAGTATGAGTTGAGTTGTGGGAATGCCAACACTCGGTGGACAAGTTGATGGGAATGCCAACACTCGGTGGACAAGTTGATGGGAATGCCAATGTTCATGATATCATGCCAACGGTCTTGATGTCCACTGATGGAAATGTCAACGGTCTTGTTTGGCAACGGTTGAGAGGAATGCCAACGGTCTCTAAGAAAACACTCTAAAAATATTCTCAGACCCTGTGGAAATTTAGGGTTTCTCTACATACTCAGATGCACTTACTTAATGGAACAATTCCCTAACCAACCGCTCCTCGCAAAAGCCACTAACAATTTCACAATTAAAGTTGGACATAGCATCTCTTGATTCGTGTATCGTGCCAATTTACCAGGCAATCAAATGGGTGTCGTCAAGAGAGCAATGGATGTAGATCCCAATTTATTTAAACAAGAATTACATGTGCTTCGTAGAGTTTCAAGTTATCCTCATCTTGTGGATCTCATTGGATTGTGTTTACAAGCGAGCAAATTTTTGTCTTTGAGTTGATTTTCCATGGGAGTTTGTATGATCGACGTCACATGGAGAGGGGTCTTGCAAGTCCTTTATCTTTGGCAGCTCGTATGGACATAACGTGTCAATTTGTTGTGGCATTGCAATGCCTTCATGAAGAAGCAAATTCCTTGATATTGCACCATGATGTTAAATTCCAATACTTGAAAAAAGTTGTATCTAGATACGTGTCCTCGGGGAGAGCAGAATTGGGTACAATGTCAGCCTCTGCATAAAGAATTATACATATTGAACTCTGAATGTTTTAGAACCATAATGCCATGACACATGTAAATGTTGACGCCCACACAGAGGAATATTTTGAGTATTCTCATGTTCCAAGTCATGCAATGAGTAGGCTAGATGGAGTTATAAAAAATACCAAGGGCTCTGACACCACTGACATGCCAAACTTGAATAACTCCACAAATGAATTGAATTTTTATTAATGTGAGTCATATAAATACATTGAGATATATGACCTTTGGTTTCATCTTCCCATAGGTCCGATGATTGTTTCTATTCATCTATGACTCTTAATATTTAGAGGACACCATAATCCCTAAGATTAGGTATCTAACAACAATAATCCTACTTGGCTGAAATTTAAACCATGGAAAATATGCAAGGAAATAACTCCTAGAAGATGTCAATTTTAGAGTTAATCCTAGGCGTGTTTGCCTAAATTTTCTTAGATCTAGTTACTACTAAGTTGTTAGAAACTAAAATAGAAGAAATCTAATAGAAACAACAAGTATCGAGAGGAGTTTCACACCTAGATAGTCTCCACCTTTGAAGTAGTGTTACTCACTTGAGTGGCCTTGGTTTAGCTCCTTGTTTACACATAAATAGCTTCAATCGCCAACAATTATATTACACACAAGCCTCACATAACTTGAAAAAAAATTTCTCTCCAAAATTTGCACACAAGAAAATATTGTTACTCCAAAATGTTCACTGTCTCAACAACAACTACAAGTGAGGGGGCCCTTTGATTTATCAAAATTGACATGTCAAACTGGAAATAAAATAATACATGGAATGAATTGGTCTTCAATAATGCTTTATCTCTCCACATGAGAGCTCCAAGAGAGAGGGTGCAACCCAAGAGGCTTCTTATCGAAGAAATTATAAAATAATCTTCACAAGAGGAGTGCCATAGAAGAATGAGTCAAGGTAGTTGTAACCACTCTCGACAAATAATAAAATAAAATCAAGGAAGAGTGTGCAACAAGTCCTCTATAGGTGGTTGACCATGTTAATAACTTCTAAAAAAAGCAAGTAGCCTTCTCCTAGATCTCCTCCAAAGTGGATGTACCATCAAATATATGCAATAAATGCTCCAACAAACTCCTCAAAGTTAGGTTGAACTAGTTCATAGTCACTTTAAACTTCAACAAGGTGAAGCAAGATGTGAACGAGGGTCATTCAAAGGTGCATGTGTACCCTTTAGTGGAGGGCACCACCTACTATCCTAGAAATACATGTCGAGGAGTCAAGGTGTGTGGATAGGTCTAGGAGGCCATACCACATGGATAAGGGCAACATGTGAGTGGATGTGGTTAAATGACTAGGGCACATTCATAACTGACCTCTCAAACCATGTGTAAAGCCCAACCACCTCCTCAACATGTGTGCGAAAGGATAAGGATGAGAACATGGTCAAATAGGATGGTACATGTGGATGTGAAAGGGCCAATTAGATGCCCAACGAATTAATAAAGGGGCAACCATAGAAAATAATAATATTATATCGTGTTGCCTCAACATGTGTGCCAAGGGGGGAGTGCTACCCTCATGTGTTGTACCACGTGTAACATCAAGTTGCATTCTCTAGTGAATGATTAAAACATTTTAAGATGAAACTTAGGGATTGAGGCTTCAATGAAGGTTTATAACATATGAATATTAATAGGACAATAATGTAGTGCTCAAGCTATGTTTTGGGTTTAATTAATGAGTAATAAAAATATTTCAAACCACTTTGATGTGTTCACACATGGAAATGGTGAACTGATGAAATACGGCAAATTAAAGGCTAATTATGAAGTGAAACTTATATGAATTGGATGAAATGACTCATGTCCCTCAAGGAATGTGAATATGTTGAAATACGAGTGTAATGTGGATTATACGAACGTACAGAGTGACAATGTGATGAAATATGAATGATACCTAAGTACAACGATTGAAAGGTGTTGAAAAGTGAGTGAGACCAAGGTAAAACACTCGGAAAACACCCCCCTATGTGCTAGAGGACACAAACAACTAAGAACAAGACATGAACCCACCATGCAACAACCAAGTGAGAGTAGTGACTAGAACATCATGAACAAGGGGAAACAACAATGTGATCTCTCCAAAAATGATCCAACATGAGAAAAGTACCTCCATCAAGCTGAAAGATACATGATATACAACTGAAACAACCTCCACTAATGGTACAAACATAACCAATCCATCAAATACACTGATGAGAGTGAAAGGGCATGACAAACTGATCATGTAAAGTTGTTCTCCATGAATACCTCCATATTCCAGAGTGGCCAGGGCTTGATTAATCATAGGGTATCAACAAGGAGAACATGTGCTCCATGATAATGCCCATGATCTGCAAACGGGTCTATAGAAAGTCCATAGGTGTCATGAAAAATGGTCCTTTGACACCCCATACATTATATGGTGTAACACTTCCTATTTAGACGCTGCTAAGTCCAGATTTGCACCCACAAGCCTTACCCCTTTTACCTGATCACTAGCAACCCATCACTAGGGTTTCTCCCTTCCCTTAGACGAAAATCATGCTCCTACAACACCTTCTCCTGATGACTCGAGAACTCTACAGGGTTATGACTAGAGTTGGGTGATAACAAACCTTTGCCCTCCACTGCGGAAGAAGACAGACATTCCTTCTTTGGATTTGTGAAACAACCCTCTATTGAATCTGCCTGGGATGAAATACGATGTCCATAATGAAGGTCTTCAATACCTGACATCAGAGCCCACTCCAAAATTTGATACCACTAATTTGATCTCCTGGCGTGGATCAATTGAAGCCGTCCCACTATTATCTCATACAGCAGAAGATAAGTTCTGCAGCCCCTTTCCAACATCCACTTTTACCTGGGATACCAAGGTTCTGGATTCCTTTCCATTGCCACCCTGTTTTGTACCTCGAGAGTATTTCCCTAGAGACCCATTCCCTTGATACAATCAAATGTCCATCCCTTCAGTTGGGTCATTAGAATAATCTACTAGCTGAATATCCTCAGCGATTCTGCCGAAACCCTACTCTTGCCACAGGCCCAACATCCAGGGGGCATATTTCTTATGGATTTTTTCTTTCCTAATCAGGTGTTTTAGTGTGATTCTGTCTTGAACTAACTCAAACATGCTTATTGAAGTAATAGGTCCAAACTTAAATCCTCTGTCATGGCTAGCTTGTTTGTATTTAAGATGGTCTAATTTCCTTGTCTTTGCTTAAGTGCATGTCTTTTTGGGTCTCATAATTTAATCCTGACCATGAATGTTAAATGTAAGATCATTCAGATGCAGTGCCTTGTTCTATAGTAAACTTACATTCTTCTTTTTCAAAAGTAGTTTTCCGACTTCATTCTGTTGTATCTTAAACAGCATGAAAATCTGTGCCATGTTAACAGATGCACTTGGACATGTTTTTGACAGACTGATAGGTTATGTGCAGAGACAGTAGTGGTGATGCCAACGCTAGGTGTGCAGCTTGAAACATGCTATAAAAGGTAGCCCTTTTGCTATTTTACATAACTGCCCACAATTAAAAGGACAAAATGCTTGAATAAATGATATGTTCACTTGTGTAAATATTTTGATCTGTGTAAATATTTTGATCTGTGTACATCTGCAGGAGCACTTCTTTCCACTGCTATTTTACATAATTGCCCACAAATAAAAGGACGAAATGCTGGAATAATTGATATGTTCATTTGTGTAAACATTTTGATCTGTGTACATCTGCAGGACCACTCCGTGCCCTTGTTTCCCTTGGACTCAGGATTCACTTTGAGCATGAATAGTATAAGTACCCCTTACAAAGTGTTTTTCTTATTAAAGGATTAGAGTGACATTGTTGCCTTACTAGATTTTTGATCTGCAAATTATGTAAATTCTAGAAGCATGAATTTCTAAGCAGACTGCTATTTGAGGACATTCTGAATCTCCTATTCTTTTTTCAGAAATGAAGAGGATAATTTGTTCAGTCTTCTTGGATATGTAAATGTGTTGAACCTGCACAGAATAGATCTAGCTAGAAAATACCACACACATTTGCAGAGAGAAATTGAGAAAGAAGAAGCAAGAGAGAAAGAATGGAAGAATTCTCATTAACCATAATGAATTATGAATAATTTACACATGATATACTTTGTATATTTCAACCAATGCGCATTGGAGGTGAAGCCAATGCGCCATAGTGGTGGTCTAGAGTGATCTGGACACACACCAACAGTTACATGAGTGAACTGCCACCTAGTCTAGTCTCTCGGGCCGTTACGGGAGTGAACTGCCACCTAGTTGAGTTAACTAGTCTACCGGTCTTCAGTTAACTGACTGAAACATAGTGAGGTGAGGAGGAGATCAAGGAATCATGGGCAATGCGCTAGTTTGGTGATGATACCAAGGCTAATGTGCATTAGCTGATGATGATCCCAATGTTGCATGGTGACAAAACCAATGCAGCATCTAGAAGTGAAAACTGAAGAGAATATTTTCCCTAAACTTTAGGAGACTGGATAAAGACTAATAAACATAGGAAAACCGTAGGAAAAAGAAATCCTAGGTGTGTGTGAAGTAACTCCAACACCCCCCCCTGAACATCGCTATGGTGAAAATAAAGAATGGGTCTCGGCAACGAGGCCATGTTAGGTACCAAAATACAAAAGATACACTGAAATAAAGTGAGGAAAGAGGGGGAACCTCATGGGAAAAACCTCCCCTCAAGGTACAATGTATGTAAAAAGAAGAACTGACAGTTGCTAGGCAACTTTGTCCTTCACTCCAAGACGACTTAGCAGAGAATGAAACTTCTGCTCAGTGAAGGTCTTGGTGAAGATGTCTGCCATTTGGTCTGCTGAAGGACAGAATTGTAGGTCGATGATCCCCTTGTGTACCAAGTCCCGGATGTAGTGCATGTGGATCTCGATGTGCTTCGTCCGCTGCCTTTGAATTGGATCTCTGCAGAACTTCAGAGTGCTCTGGTTGTCACACCAGATGACAATCGATCGATTAAACTAAATTCCCAACTCAGTGAGAAAATGTTGTAGCCACATAGTCTGAATGGTTATGTTAACTATCCCTCTGTACTCTGCCTCGACTCAAGAAAGAGCAATAGCAACCTGCTTCTTGCTCGACCAACAGATAGGCCCGGAACCAAAACTGAGTGAGTAACCAAATATGGACTTGCGATCAGTGCTATCGCCAGCCTAGTCAGAATCAGTGAACCCGATGAGATCTAATGTAGAGTCTGCTGCATAATGAATCCCAAAGGTGACGGTGCCCTGTACGTATCGAAGGATATGCTTTGTAGCCTTCCAATGTAGCTCATGCGGCTCCAGCATGAACCTGGAAACTGCGCCAACTGTATAGGAGAGGTCTGGTCTGGAATGTGTGAGATACAACAAGCTCCCCACTAGCTATCTGTACCATGTGCTGTCAACCAGTGGAGTGTCCCCGTCATCCTCAAGTTTGATACCTGATAGGAAAGGAGTCGGAGCAGACTTGCAGTCTGTCATGTGAAATCTCTCAAGGAGATCTTGTGCATACTTGGCCTGAGACAGTTTGATGCATGATGCATCCTGACTGATCTCAAGTCCAAGGAATAAGTGTAGCGGACCCATGTCCATCATCAACAACCTGTCATGTAGAATCCTCTTGATTGCAGCAATCGCTGAAGTCGAGCAACCGGTGATCAACAAATCATCAACGCATAGAACTAAGAGTAGAAGTGAATTAGCCGTCCCGAGCATGTAGACATTCGGGTTTGATTTGCAACGTACACAGTTCTGTGACAACAGGTAGGAGTCCATCTTGGCATACCATGCCCTCGGAGCTTGCTTGAGGCCATAAAGAGATTTCTTCAGTTGACAGACCAAAGAGGAATCCTTTCTAAATCCCTGGGGCTGCTCCATATAGATCTCCTCAGAGAGATCACCGTGAAGAAATGCGTTCTTCACATCCATCTGATGGACTTCCCATCCCTTGGCTGCTGCAATGGCAAGTGCCAAACGTATGGAATCCATCTTCGCTACTGGAGCGAAGGTCTCATCATAGTCAATGCCATGCACCTGTTGAAAGGCTTTGGCAACAAGCTTGGCTTTGTATCTGCTAATCTGTCCATCCACTGCGCTCTTGGTCCTGTAGACCCATCTACACCTGACAAGTTTCCTCCCAGAAAGAAGGGGAACCAGATCCCAAGTCTGGTTCTCGAGGAGGGAGTTGTACTCCTCTTGCATGGCGGATTCCCAAAAGAGATTTCCAGCAGCCTCGCCATAAGACTGTGGATCTGAAGACTGAACCAAGAAAATATGCCTGGAGAGCAATGGTTCAGTGGCAGTGAGTGCAATAGGAGGCTCCTCGAAATCAGATCAAGTCCTAGTATCGGCTAGATCACCAACAAGATCCCCTGCATCCTGAAGAGTAGTCTGGGCCCACTTGGGCCTCTGCTCTGGCTCTGCATCTGCATCTGGATGCATTGACTCTGCATCTGACTGTACTGACTCTGTACCTGGATCATCTGAATCCTCTGAATCAGAACTCTCATATGAAGAAGAGTCGGCATGTGCATGCTCATCATCTCGGACAAGTCGAAGAATGAAGGTGTCTGCATGCGGCTGCTGAGGTACATGCGAGACACTTTCCTCGAATTGGACACTTCGCTCAATGATGAGCCGGTTCGAGGAAAGATCAATAAGTCTGTATCTCTTCACACCGTYGGGGTATCCAACAAAGATACACTMTGTGCTCTGTGGATCAAGTGCCTTCCTCTTTTCAGAGGGAATCCGAGCCCATGCACGTAAATCGAAAATATGAAAGTGGGTCACTTCCGGCTTGAGGCCGCTCCAAGCCTCGTAGGGGGTCTTATCCTTGACAAATCTATGGGGAGATTTGTTTTGGATGTAGGTTGCACAATTAAGTGCTTCGGCCCTGTTGYCGTCCTTATACACAYTTGCAAACGTGAGCCAAGTCATGCTCACTTAGTGTGTCCTTGGAGGCACAATGCCTAGGTTMAAAGCCCACGCTGTCACTTTGGCTTGAACCTCTTCCGTCTAGGYTCACTCCTAGGGAAGCCAAGGGGGGTAGACCCTAGTTTCTGGATAAGATTTAGAGTTTAAGTTYTAGGAGTTGATTTTAATTTGTTAGGGTTTGGGGGGAGCCTAACCTATGATGCTAAGGCAGCAATGCAAGATGCAAGAGTTTGTTATGTCAAGCAAGCCTTTTCCCTAGGTCAACTAAGACTAGTGCCTAAGGTTGGGCAAGGGGTCAACTAGATGTAAGGGTGTTTCGTTACAATATGATTACAAAGATTACAAAGAATACTTATTCTACAAAATTGCTAGATACAAGTTATTACAACAAAGAATGCTAGAGATAAAATGATACAACACAACAAGCTAACCACGTTTTGTTTAAATGTGCAGGATATCAAAGAAGATCAAGGCATTAGCATCATCAACACATTAAGCTTATCATCAACAATCACAATTCCACAAGGGCACTTAGAAGATTTAGAAGTTAAAGCATAAGTGTTCCACAATGATTATGATACTTAGTTGATTAACCACAAAGCATTACTTGTATTATGAGATTGAGAGATTAAGTTACAAGCCTTAAGATGTATCAAAATAGATCAAGGTTTACTTGCTTAGTGAGTTAAGGGTTTTTAAGATTTTAAAAGATTTTAGTTACCCTTATTAGATGTTTCACCAAAAATCTCCTCCCACGATTGCCAAATGGCTGCTGGATGCTCAAGAAGTGAGGCAACGAGGCCTAGCCTAGCTTCACAGGTCATCCCTAAGAATTGAGTTTTTACGGAAAGGACGCCGCGTGCCATGATATCGTCCCCGGCCTAGCACCTTCCGTTGCCCTCCTCAATCCCCTTTTTAGATGGTGAAGATGGTGGTTCAAGGTACCCTATTAAGTCTATTAAGTATATATATATCAATTGGTTAGACTTTTAGGTGTATTTTAAAGTGTTTTAATGACTTTATGATGCCTTAAATTGGTAATTTTGTGCCAAAACCGAAACTTATTGCAACTTATAAAGGTGTGTTATTTAAGCATGAGAATGAAGAGCATTAACACATGTATAGCTATAGAAAGCAAGCTGAATGACGATTTAGTTTGTCACCCTTGATTAAACCATTAACATGAAAAGCTTGTTATGAAAAAATGCTAATGAAACAAAGGGCAAGAACAACTTGCCGAATGAAAAGAGAAGAAGCTCAAGCTTATTACCACTTATCTTATGATTAAAGCATTAGGAGAGAAAGCATTAAGTGTAAAAGGAAAGCTTAAAACTTAGATGTATGCCTACACTATCAACTCATCTAACAACACATGATATTGAGTGTGATGGCAAATGGCCTTAAAGATGTGAAAGCATGAAAAGGAAAACCATTTGCTAAACCATTAGAGCATTAACCATTAGGTGTGTTGGATTAGAGCATGTAAACAAGATAGATCTTAAGAGAGCTTATAACATGCAAGTAGATTTAGGCAAGTTGATTATGCCCCAAGGGATTAAGCTAAGCACTAATGTGTGTAGAGATCTAGATCTAGAATATTTAAACCATTAAAGCATTAGGAAAGATCAATAACACATTACTTATCCTAGCCTTACGATTTTGGGGGGTTTCTCTCCCAAGGTGTAGGCAATTACTTAGATTAGAAAGCTTGAAAGAGAAATGGAAAGGCAAGATAAACTACTCAATGGCACAAAGTGGAGGCAAGCCTACCATTATTGTGCCAAGGAGGTTGTGAGGAAAGTAAGCAAGCCAAACAAACTATTAACAAAAGACTCACTAACCCCACGTCCTAGCTTAAGGAGATGCTTTAGAAATGAAAAAATTGAAATTTGCACTAACCCTAAGCTACCCTAAGCTCACACGTGGGAGGTAGGCCGTACCAATTCTCTTCCCAAGCTATGAGCAAGCAAAAACCTATTAAAAGGTGAAGAAATAATGAAAAATGAGCTAGAAAATGGAAAAGAGAGGTTGAGATTTGTTACCCACTTGAAGAGAAGGGTCTTAGAGTGTTGTGTGGCTATTTTAGGGCAACTTAACCCCCTCAACCTGTTGAAAACCTGCAAAAACCAGCAAGCTATGCTTGCTGGAAAACTACACACAACCAACAATGTGAAGAAAAAATTCTGTTTTTAGCATAAAATTTTCTCCTTAAAAAATTATGATAAAAGATGATTTAAGTGACCAATCTACTATGTTAGGCTAGCTGAAACATAACATGGAATGAACAGCAATGAAATAATGAGTAAAGAATGAGAAAGAGGGAGTTTATATGTGCTTTAAGGGAGGACTCTTCCTTGAGGCAATGCCAATAAAACTCTTGAAGCCAAACCTGCAAAACTTGACAAGATGATATGCATACAAGAAGATAATATGGCTGAATATGCTAATGAAATGAAATACTTGCACCCATTAACAAACCCACATATATAGATTAACAAGAATACTTGTTGCTAGATCTACCCAAGTAAAACACTTTACCTAAGAATCTCTTCTATGCAATCACCATGCCAAATTCACAATATTACCTCATGTGTAGCGAGAACAAGAATACTCGTTGCTCTTCCAATATCCTCCAAAGCTTCTCTTTTATTACTCAAAAATGGATCTTGGAGAAATACTTGCTCCAAAACCCTAAGAGCCAAAGAATGGATGAAAGATGGACAAGAAAGAGAGAGAGAGAGAGTGGTGAAAATCAAGTAGCATAACAATAGCTCAAGATATGGTGAGGAGGGAGTGAGAAAATGGATCTATTTATACTTGGAGAGACAAACCTACCTCTCTTGGATCAATGCCAAGTGTCCACCACCAAGCACAAGGTGAGATCCCAAGAAGGGGGGTGCACCATCTAGGGTTTGATCACATGGATCAAGGAGGTGGATGAGTGAGGGAGTGTTGGGATCAAGCAAGGAGGGAAGTGGGAGGCTAGGAGAAGCATGCCACATGAAAGAAGGGGCCCCAATTCATTAAAATGAATTATTCTAGAATTTTCCACAAGAGGGGGGGTGTAACTCTTCTAGGAGGGCGCACCACTTGGGGTTTGAGCTAGGAATGGAAGGGAATAAATGATAGGAGGGGAGTGGAGTTATGCTAGGAGGTGACGTGGAGGGTAAGGGAAGGCACACCACTCAAGAGAGGGGTCCACCACCCCTTCTAGAATCAAATTGCAACATCTCATCAACAAGGGGGGCGTAAATCCCCTAGGAGGGCGCGAGGGTTTGAGAGATGTGAGGGGGTGAGGGTGTTAAAAGGTTAAAAGAAGTTGGGTTGGGTAGGTTTAGGCTAGGAAACCTCTCTCCATCTTTTTCCACCTTTACATCATCCTTTTAACTCATTATTACAAAAATTACATTTTTAACATGTCATGGCCTAGCAATTAAAATTGATGTTTTTGATCGACTGACACTTCGGGTGGACAAACCCATAGCAAAAGTTGTCCGACTGAGTTGAAACTTGGTCCATTTCTTTTGAGCACAAATACCCCTATAAAAAGTCCCAGGACCTAGTTTTTACAATTTTTGCTCAAAAATAATTAATTAATTAAATAATTAAACCTCCAAACTTAGGGAAATTTAATTAAAAATTAATTAATTAAAAAAAACTAATTTAGACTCAAGGGAATTCCGCGAAACTTTCTAAGATGTCTTACATGATCATTTACATCATCCCTAAACAATAGTTACCAGAGGATAAGCCCATTAGAACGTCATTCACCACTTCGGAGGAATTATTGCAAGTGTGAGGGAAAAACTCGAGGGAAATCAATAAGGTTGAAAAGCCCAATTGATAACCCGAGGATAAAAAACCCTCGGTGAAAGGAACTCTCCCAATGAACCCATCCCAAGGTAACTGACCTAACTATGACCAATGCAGACCTATTACATTATTGACCCACGCAGGGGTGTGCGGAAATTCCAGTTACAAGAAGTGCTGGGGCCAAAAATGCCCTGTAGAACCAAAGTCTTCGACAAATGAGCATCTCTTCATGACACATGGAGTTGACCCCCTAGTTGGATAGGTGGTCAACAGGCCCATTGTCTCTATGGTAGTGACTTTGCATGTAGCATGCAAGATGCCATCTCTTTTAGAGATCTGTTTTTCCGCTCAACAACTTTGTTTTGCTGCGGAGTATAGGGAACTGTGTGTTGCAACTGAATCCTTGCCTCATGACGAGGATTCTGGATCTCATGATTGACATACTCTCCCTCGTTATCAGTTCAGAGGATTTTGATTTTCTTTCCGGACTGTGTCTCAACAAGGGCTTTGAAATCTTTGAGGTGTTGAAAGACCTCAGATTTTTGCCTGAGAAAGTAAATCCATGTGAAACGTGAGAAATCATCAACAAAAATGAGAACAAACCTCGCTTTGCTGATTGATGGATGAGGAAAATGACCCATGAGGTCACTATGGATCAGATCTAAAGGAGAGGAAGCTCTCTGAGTCTTTCCTTTATCGAATTTCTCTTAAGGGTGTTTTCCAAGAACACATCCCTCACAGATTCCTTTGGAGAAATGGATGTCTGGTAGACCATCAATCAATCTTTGCTTGCTAAGTTGTTGCATATATTTGAAATTCAAATGCCCGAACCTTTTGTGCCATATCCTACAACTTTCATCAGCATGGGTAAACAGTAAAGCAAAATCTGGTTCAAAAAATTCAGAAAATGTATACAGTCTAGATTAATGATTTACCTCACTGGTAGCAACCATGGAATTGGTTTGCATGTCATAGATGTCCACTCGATTAGGTGTGAATATGACTTTCTTTCCGGTGCCGGAATTCGTCATCTGATACACGGAGAGAAGATTGATGGAAAGTTTGGGAACGTGTAGCACATTCTCGAAGCTTCCGTTGGTGAGTTCAATCCTTCCTTTGCCGGTGACCTTGACTTGAGAATTGTCCCCCATCAGAATAGGAGGACCTTTGCATGCATCCAATGAAGAATAAACTGCTTTTGTGGCAGCCATGTGATGTGATGCTCCTGAATCTACGATCCAAGCATCGAGAGAGGAGTTGATGGCAATCAAAGCATGGCTAGAATTGCCTTTCTTGGGATTCTGATCTTCTGGCTTCTTCTTCTTGGCACCCTCGGGGATGCAATCTCCAAGGTTATTTTGCTGAAGTATTTGAGTCATTAGATCTATTTGTTTCTGCATGCATGCGGATTCTGGATGGAATCCTTTATGGTAGTATGTGCATTTTTCCCCTTTTCTTCCCTTTCCACCTTTGGATCCAGAGGCATCTGTGAAGGGTTTTGAGTACCCTTCCTTCTTCGGATTTGCATGAGCTTTCCTTTTGTCTTTATCTTTAGATTTCTGATATTGATGGCTGCCATCTTCACTGTAAGTGCATGTGCCTTTGGGCCTTTGATTTTGCTCATGTTGATGAGCTTGGTTTGCTCTTGTGTCAGGGATTCGATAAATTCCTCAAGAGAAGGCATTTTCCAGGTGGCTCCAGAGGCGAATTTGACTGAATGGAATGTGGATACGAACACAGAGAATTCAGGACCAAGTTTGGAGAGAATGGTGAGAACCATTTGTTTCTCCTCCTTAGATTTATCAACCCCGCAAGCTTTGAGTTGGGACAGTAAATCCTTGTATTTTGTAAAGAAATCTTGGAGATTGTCGAAGCTTTTTGGATCCAATGTGAGCAATTCCACCTCGAGCATGTGTCCCCTCATCTCATCTTGTTTGCCAAAAATCCCTTCCAAGGTGGTCCAGGCTTCATTGGGGGTTTACAGGAAGATATGTAAAAAAAGAGATCGGGAGAGATGAGACTGCAAATTGTTCCAAATGCTTCATCCATTCGATTTAGATACTTGGTTTTTTCTATGGATGATGTCGGTTCTGTCTCTGTATTCAAGATTAACCTGTGCAATCCTTTGGTTCGGAGATGCATGATTATTCTCTCCTTCCATGCAAAGTAATTGTAAGGTGTAAGAATGAATTCTTTTAGGAATTCCATTTTTTTGCTGTCTTCAATCTTTGGTACCTGCAAAAATAATTTGGTGTAGATTTTTCTTAGTAGTCTATCAACTCTGATACCATGTAAATGTGTTGAACCTGCACAGAATAGATCTAGCTAGAAAATACCACACACATTTGCAGAGAGAAATTGAAAAAGAAGAAGCAAGAGAGAAAGAATGGAAGAATTCTCATTAACCGTAATGAATAATGAATAATTTACACATGATATACTTTGTATATCTCAACCAATGCGCACTGGAGGTGAAGCCAATGCACTATAGTGGTGGTCTAGAGTGATCTGGACACACACCAACAGTTACGAGAGTGTACTGCCTCCTAGTCTAGTCTCTCGGGTAGTTACGGGAGTGAACTGCCACCTAGCTGAGTTAACTAGTCTACCAGTCTTCAGTTAACTAACTGAAACAGAGTGAAGTGAGGAGGAGATTAGGGAATCATGGGCAATGCGCTAGTCTGGTGATGATACCAAGGCTAATACGCATTAGCTGGTGATGATCCTAATGCTGCATGATGACAAAACCAGTGCAACATCTAGACTCCACTCAACTAGTCAAACTGAAGTGAAAATTGAAGAGAATATTCTCCTAGAGGAATATTCTCTCTAAACTTTAGGAGACTTAAAGACTAATAAACATAGGAAAAACCTTATGAAAAAGAAATTCTAGGTGTGTGAAGCCTAGTAGAAGAAATCGCCGAGTAATCGACAAAAATCGGGGAAAGCGCGAGTTTTTCATGGGGCTTTGAAAAAATGGAGCGTTTTTTGTTTTTGAAAAACTCAGGAAAAACTCGCCAAAACTCGGTTAAACTCGGGGTAATATTGAATCAAATTTACAAAGAGGGGTAAGTATTTGCTCTGCAGCTAATGTACAATTGCCCCTTTATTATACATTTGTGACAAAGTTGTGCAGTGCACATACTACTACAACAGGGGCAGCAAGCTGCTCCTGCCTGAGTGGTAGAGGTCCACTTATCATCAAAGATATAAAATGTTTCTCAAGTACCGATCTGTTATGCGTGCCAGGATCACTACCAGCAACGCTCTGAGATGAATTTCTATACATAAATCACATGGATGCTGCTGCCATTAGAAACAAGTCATGATGCAGAGTCTCAGCATAAGTGCTGGAAGATGATTGATGTTCAGGCCAATGCTGTATATGTCGTGTCGGGGAAAGTGTCGGCGAGGGTCCGGAAGAGATCATCTCAGCGACATCGGCCGAAAATGTCGGAATATGTCAGCAAGACCTCAAAAAAATACAAAAACAATCATTTTTTTCAATTTTTT
>ML807563.1:126331-156913 GCA_009831015.1 Picea engelmannii
AGGGGCCCTAGACATATCTAGGGGCTTTTATCTGCTTGGTCCCAGACCAAGAAACTCATGCCCCAGGCATGGGTACCCTGGACCGTGTCCAGGGGCCCTAGACATATCTAGGGGCTTTTATCTGCTTGGTTCCAGACCAAGAAACCCATGCCCCAGGCATGGGTACCCTGGACGATGTCCAGGGGCCCGAGACATATCTAGGGGCTTTTATCTTGGCACTGATTGTTTGGTCCCAGACCAAGTACCCCAGAAGTGCACTGGGGGCCCTAGATCTCGTCTAGGGTCTTAGCCATCCTCCAGGAGAATGGCTCTTGCAGCTGCTATAAATTTAACACCCTTCTTCATAAATCTCTGGTAATATATTTTGCATTGAGAACTCATCGTCGATTATCTTCTTTAAACAAGAAACATGGAAGATTGTATGTACATGTGAAGATGGAGGTAGTTCCAACTTGTAAGCCATACTTCCAATCCTCTGCAACACTTTATATGGTTGTAGCCTCAGAAATACCCAAATTCGCTTTTGCTGCAACATCGATATGCTTGTTGTTTCATCCTATTTTATGTTGTAACCAAGTTCTTCAATAGTCCGAGAAACATCTTGTTGGTGCTCTATGTGGTCCTCCATTGCTTGAACCTTTACTTTCCTTTTCAAGGGTGATGTGATGGATGGAGGATGATATCCATAAAGTGCCATAAATGGGGACATTTTTGATGAAGTATGGAAGGATGTGTTGTACCACCATTATGCCAAGGGAAACCACTTGACCAATTGCGTATGTTTATCTAATGCAAAGCAACGAAGATATCCTTTGAGACATTTATTCACAATCTCACTTTGTCCTTTGGGTTGAGAATGGTAAGAGGAGCCGGGAGCCAATTGAGTACCCAAACAAGAAAATAATTTAGTCTACAAATTTCTAGTGAGAATTGGATTTTTGTTAATTACAATAATCTTGGAGATTCCATGTAGCTTTTGAACTATTTCCATGAATGTTGGGGCTATTCATGGAAATAGTTCAATCAATTTGTAAAAATGTTGCTTTAAAATGAATGTTGCTTTAAAATAATGAGAAAGACGGTAAAAATAGGCATAATTTGTGAGTCAATCAATTACTACCATGACGACATTCTTTCCTTCAAATTTGTGTATATCTATAATAAAACCCATTGAAATCTCTTCTCGACGTTGACTTCCTATAACTAATGGTTGTAGGACACCGAGGGTCTTGATTGTCTCTCCCTTATTTTGTTGACTCACACTTCCAACCATAAGCTTTTGAACATCAATTTTACGACCTTCCTAGAAAAATCCTTCTTGATCCCGTGGTAAGTTTTCAAGAACCCTGAATGTCCTCTAGGAGAAGTGTGCAATTCCAAAAGGACCTTCTGTTTGAGTTGGAAATTCTTACATAAATATAGGTGATCTTGATACCACGACGAATCATTCTTTCACAAAATTTTATCTAATTCACTTGGGCCCTCTTGTAGTTGTTGAATGATTTTGCATACCTTTTGATCTTGCTTTTGTTTTATCCTTGCTTCTTCCACCCAATCAAATTATGGAATGGAAATAACACATAGTAAACCGTATGTTTCTCTTTCTTTCCTTGAAAGTGCATCTACCACCATATTATGTTTTCTTTTTTTGTAGATAATTTCAAAGTCATAACCTACAATCTTTGTAACCCATTTTTATTTATCTTCTAAAGATAATCGTTGTTTCAAGAAATACTTCAAACTATCATGATCTGTTTTTACCTTGAAGTGTCTTCCTATTATGTAAGGGCACCATTTCTTAACTGCATGTAATATGGCCAACATTTCCTTTTCATAAATGGGTTTCAACGGGTTCTTTTCTTTAAGCCAATTGCTTTCAAAGGCAAGCGGCTTTTCTTCTTGCATTAAAATTGCACCAATGACATGCCTTAAGTCATCACTCTCCACAATAATTTTTTTTGTGAAGTTATGCGTGACCAAGACAAAAGTTGTACACATAGCCTTCTTAAGTTTTTCAAAAGCTTTGGCTACTTTTTGAGTCCAAAAAAAATGCTTCCTTTTTTATTAATGCTGTTAGAGGTGCTGCTATGACCATAATTCTTGACAAACTTGTTGTAATAACCCATCAATCCTAAGAATCCTCTAAGATTATTCAATGTTTTTAGAATTGGCCATTCCATCATAGCTTTAGTTTTGTTAGTGTCCACTTTGATACCTTCATGAGATACAATATGACCCAAATATTCCACTTCTTGAACCCCAAAGTCACATTTGCAAGGCTTTGCGTATAGGTGTTATTCTTCCAATAGTTTCAGGACCATGTCAACATGTTGTAAATGCTCTTCCCAAGACTTGTTGTAGATTAATATGTCATTAAAAAATACTAACACAAATTTTCTGAGGAAGGGTTTGAAAATAGAATTCATCAAGCTTTGAAATGTTGAAGGTGCATTAGTAAGACCAAGTGGCATCACCAAAAACTCATAATGATCTTCATGTGTTGTAAAGCTTGTTTTGGGGATGTTTTCTTGCTTCATTCTAATCTGATGATATCTAGAACGAAGATCCAACTTAGTAAAGAAAATTGCTTCTTGCAATTCATCGCTGATAGGATATAAAACTTATCATTAATGGTCATTTTGCTGCGTTGTCTATATTTTGGACATATACATCATGAACCTTCCTTTTTTTTAACCATCACCACTGGTGAAGAGAAAACACTTTAGCTAGGTTGTATGATGCCAACCTCTTAACATTTTTTGAATCATACGATCTCACTCTTTTGTGCATATGGGTACATGTAAGGCCTAATGTTAGGTGGTACACTTCCTAGTTGCAATTAAATAATGTGATCATGATCTCGAGCAGGTGGAAGACCCTTAGGCCTCTCTTCAAATACCTTGGAATGATTGTCGATAACTTTTTGGAGATCCATTGGAGTAGAAGGTATAGATGTTTGAACATCTAGTGAGCACAATTGTGCAATTACACCATGATGTCCCTTTTTGAGTAATTTTGACATGTTAGAGCTTATCACTTTAGAGGGTTTTCCTTGGATACCTCTAAGTTCAATTTCCTTTCCTTCTGAGGAAAATCTCATGAAAATTTCTTGAAAATTAAGAACCATTGTTCCCAATGATTGTATCCATTGGACCCTCAATACAACATCAACACCACCCATTTGGATTGCAATCGTACTCTATCTAATAAATACTCCCGCATATTGAGCTTAATACTATGACATTTCCTTGAACAATTTATGGTACCTCCATCTGCTATCATTACTTGAAACTCTGGTGCTAAAACACAAAACAATTGAGAAGTTTTGTTAATTTGCAATTAATGAAGTTATGGGCACTGTTATAGTCAATCAACATTGTTACCTTTTTCTTTTTGATATATCCTTCTATCTTGAGGGTTTGTGGAGTACTAATGCTGGTCAATCCATGGCAAGATATGATTGGAGTACTCTCTTCTAGTTCTAGATCTTGAGATGATTCCAATTCTTGATCTTCTTCCTCTTCACAATCTATTTAGAATAATTTATTCTCACTGCATTTATGCCCCTTACTACACTTATTGTCACAATTGAAACATAGTCCCTTTTCTCTTCTTTCATGCATTTGCTGAGGTGTTAACCTTATAGGTTGAGTGAGGTTAGGAGAGGGAGGATGGTGCTATCTATAGTTGTTAGTGACCACTCTTCTACTAGCCATATTTTTACTTTCAACTTTCTTGGCCGCACTGAAAGCATGCTCTTAAGGATTTGGGTTTAAAGAGACACACCTCATGTTGAATGCTGTCCTTTAATTGCCCACAAAGAGATCTAACAAATTATCTTGTGAAATGTTCTTTACCATGAGACTTAGCTTTTGGAATTGTTGAATGTGTTCTATAATTGGACCTCTTTGTCGAAGATTTATTAATTGATTAAATAATGTATTGCTCTTAATATCCCCATATTGTCCTATCAATTCAGCTGTAAAAATGGACCAATAGACAATACAATCTTTTTTTCCATTCACAAAGGCATTGATACCAAACAAACTGATCATTTTCTAAATACAAGGATGCAAGAGTTACCTTTTGTAAGGTTGGCACCTGGTGTAGATCAAAGAATTGCTCCATTTGGAACATTCATGTTATAGGATCTTTACATCAAACTTCCTCATATCGATCTTGAGAATTAAGTAGTTTATTGGTGCTGAGTTGAACCCCTGATGATGTATATCTTGGAACAATGAATGATCATGATTTTGAGATTCAATATTTGTGCTCCCCAAATGTGTTGAAATATTCCCCATATGTGACTTGAGGTTCAACACTATTGTTCTCCTTATTTTTATGATTTCCTTGCATCTTTATATCTCCTTTAGGTAATATCTCATATAGGGTATGTAATATGGAATTTTAAAATTTTTCCATTCTTTGATCCATCAAATTTTCCATTTTCCTTTTAAAATTTTTATGTGAGCATGAAAAATCCACAATTTTCAACACTACCACTCATTTCATCATATTGGTTCTTCAATTGGGACAACATGTTTTCAAAGTATTCACTTTCTTTAGACGTCACATGTGAGTTCTATGGAGGTGTGAATTCATCAAGCTTTGAAATGTTGAAGGTGCATTAGTAAGAACAAATGACATTACCAAAAACTCGTAATGACTTTCGTGTGTTGTAAAGGTTGTTTTGGGGATGTCTTCTTGCTTCATTCTAATTTGATGATATCTAGAATGGAGATCCAACTTAGTAAATAAAAATTGTAACGTACCTAGGGAGGTACCTAAGTGGATAATTGTTGGAATAATAATACACTTGGAAATATTCTAGATTAATTGTTGTTAGTTGTTATATTTTGAAGGTCTAATTAGAGTTAGATAAATATGCTTGAGATATTTGTGGAGAGATTGTTGAGTGAATTGAGGAGTAATTGTTGAGAGATTATAGGAGATGGTTGACTCCCGAGACATCTCCTCTCTATGTATAAATGTATGGTTTGGTAATGAAAAAGTTTGAGCTGGGTGTGCATTATTGTTGAATTTAATTGCTCCATTAATTTGCTGGTGTATTTCTTCATTCGGTATCAGAGCGAGAGAAGAGCGGGGAGATCAAGTTGTGCTATTTGTGATTTGGTATATTGGAGGCTGAATTAGTTGCTCCATAATCATAAACATCATAAGGAAAATTCAGATTTGTTGCATTTGTTGTACAATTGTACATGAGACTAATCAAATCCAGATTTGTTGCATTTGTTGTACAATTGTACATGAGACTAATCAAATCGCATTCAAGAAAAGATTCACTGCGTATTCAACTTCAAATACAACAATATATTAAAGGTATGGATATTTATGTTATCATCTCCATTGAGGAATGACCTGTTTGAGTTATATATTGTTGCAATGAATCACTACTGTTATCACTCCATAAATTGCCTTGGCTGTGGAGGCAAGTCGCATAGGTAACCACAGACCGACTTTGGCTTGGAATCTGGCCGTTCCAAACCAGATAGGGCTCTCTCGCTGTAAATTAGACTCAGTGGCCAGATCTGAAATGGAAATAACAAGGTTTATAGATGTGGTGGCAGAGCAGAGGAAACATCCATTGAGCATGGAGTCAATATGATAAAACTTAACAAGATTATCAAGAAACTGGTTGGTGGGATATGCAGATCTGAAAGGAAAGGTAAATACGGTAAATACACTTTCTTTAGACACACCAATTATCGTTGTTGCATGGAAGTTGAAAGAGAAATACAATCCATTACAGTAGGGCACCTAAGAAAGGGTGAATCCTAAAKTAACTTTAGGAGAAAGAGCGAGTATTTCACTGTATGCATTCAGAGTATCTAACAAGGATGAATTTCACTGTATGCATTCAGAGTATCTAACAAGGATGAATTCTTCAAAGTATCTAACAAGGATGAATTCTGAATCATGTAATCTCAATTAAACACTTAGAAGATACACATTTAGATGAAAAACTAAGAAAGGATTCACAAGCATACATAAGGAGACACAAACTAAAGAAAACATATCACTTGAATCTCTGATATGACAAATCCTGTACTTTTGTCTTGACAATTTATTATTAAGCTCAGAAATTACAGGCGCCAAGTCTTACTTCCTTTACACTCGAGCCAGCCCCTGAGTTCATGAAGGATCCCAATATATATAGAAAATACATCTTCTATCCTCCAAAATTTGAGTTCAACAGCCTACCTAAGTTAAGATACGGTTACAAGATATTCTGGCAATAAAATCTGAACTGACTGCTAAAAAGGAGTCGTCAAAGTTGACCCATTAAATGCATATAACAACTTGATAAGAGGGATCTTTGAATCCCTGTTCTGATGCTCTTTGATCCTTGAACTCGATGTAGATAAGCTGACACACCTTGCTGACTCTTCCTTGCTGATCTGGAGGTGATTAGGTGCTCTGTCACAGTTGCGTAGCATGCTCGCTGTGCAACAGAAACCTACAGGAAATTGCGCAACAAAGCTTTCCTTCACAATTTGTTCACTTACCCGACTTTAATTGATGGCTGATGGATCAATAATAATTGTTTTGATCCTCAAGATGTTGATTGGATGCCCAAGAACCTTTTTATCTTTCTCCAAAACATCAATGTCTTCATAAATCTTCAAAACCCTAATGTGCCTCAATATTGCAAAAATGAAGCCAAATTGTACTGACTGATAACCTGATCATGTTGATACAATGACGATGTCTAATGCATCATCTTCTAACTTATTTGACCTCTAATTCAAAAAGGACAAGATGAAACTCCCTTTGATGCTAAAAAATAAGACTAGGACAGTTGCACAACATGCACTGCTTCAGGTTTCTTTTCACTTATCTGATCTGTAGATGATATCTGAAGGTTACTGACTGTTATTCTTTCATTCAGAATGATGATGCTTCCAAAGATGGATTACATAACAAACGGAACCCTACTTACAACCTTTATATCACAAAATCTCTCATGCTGAAGCGGGTGCATGCTTTTAAAGCAATGACTCCATCAATGTAAAATGAAAAAATGCTTCTTCAATCTAAAATCTAAAACTCTACAGTCATTAAATCCTTTACGACTTCATATGTCTCAAAAGCAAGTGCTATAGAGGCACCACCGAGTCATTGTACAATGCACCAATCCCCTCATTCCTCATTGTTTGCCGGAAAGCATCACCATTCCAGGACAGTGAACAAGTGCCCTATTTCTTCCATCACCAATTACAACAGAATCAACATCTTTCCATTCACTCATTTGCATTTTCTTTCGTATATGGTTGAGATGATGAGCAACCGGTCTGAGAAATTAAAGGGTATACAATGCAGGTATTTTATGATGCCATGATTTGCAATAACCAATATGGATGCCATCTCATTCTAATTTTAGCTTTTCCTTCTTTGATTATTTTGTTTGACGCCCTATGTTATTGCAGCCCAACATGGGATAACACCTGCGATTGAGCTGGATACTTGACGTTTGGCTATCCACATTTGACGCATGATGATCAACATGCCTGTTACCTCTGCCACATGTTAATCATAAATCAATCCTTGAACTGAAGAAGGCCGAGCTACCTAAGATACGCAATGCTGTCATGCTTGACGATCCGTGTGTTGTCATTTAAAATTGGGCTATAGCTGATACATGATAGCACATCACGACTTCACCTGTTGAACAGGCAGGCTTGGCACCATATTATCTGGATGTTCTTGACATCTGTGAGCTTTGCTATGTCTCTCGAGCTCTTTCTGCGCCATGGCCACACTTCTGTATGTGCCTTTACCCTGACACGTTTCCATTAGCTTTTGGCTTGGTGTTTAGGGTTTCGTATATTCATCGCAGAGCTTTATTTTGTTGACCCTTTTTGTTTGCATATGGGAATTATCCCACATTGCTGGTGCAAATGAGACTTCATGGTGTTTATATGCACTAGCCTTCCATTGCTTGTTCGACGCGTTGAACAAATAATAGTGCCTTGTGGGCTCTTCCTTGGTGTCTTGTGTGTTGAGCTTTGGCGTTGACTTGTGTTGTGTTTAGGTCTTCGGGCCCAATTTTTTTAATGAGAAATAATGAAACCCCTGTGTTGTTATTTGGTGCCCAATTTTTTTAACGAGAAATAATAATAATGAAACCCCTGTGTTGTTATTTGGTGTTTAGCTTGAATAATTTAAGGTTTGGGTTTAATATGTGTTGTTATTTGGTGCTTAGCTTGAATAATTTAAGGTTTGGGTTTAATATGTTGTTATTTGGTGATTAGCTCTAATAGTTTAAGATTAGGCCTTCGAGCCCAATATCTTTAATGAGAAATAATGAAACTCTGTGTTGTTTAGCTCGAATAATTTAAGGTTCGGGCTCAATATGTTGTTGGTGATTAGCTCTAATAATTTAAGATTAGGCCTTCGAGCTCAATATCTTTAATGAGAAGATTAGGCCTTCGAGCCCAATATCTTTAATGAGAAATAATGAAACTCTGTGTTGTTTAGCTCGAATAATTTAAGGTTCGGGCCCAATATGTTGTTGTTTGGTGGTTAGCTCGAATAATTTAAGACTAGGACTTTGAGCCCAATATTTTTTTAATGAGAAATAATGAAACCCTGTGTTGTTATTTGGTGCTTAGCTTGAATAATTGAAGGTTCGGGTTCAATATGTTGTTGTTTGGTGCTAGCTCTAATAATTTAAGATTAGGCCTTCGAGCCCAATATTTTTAATGAGAAATAATGAAACTCTGTGTTGTTTAGCTCGAATAATTTAAGGTTCAGGCCCAATATGTTGTTGTTTGGTGCTTAGCTCGAATAATTTAAGACTAGGACTTTGAGCCCAATATTTTTTAATTAGAAATAATGAAACCCTGTGTTGCTGTTTGGTGCTTAGCTTGAATAATTTAAGGTTCAGGCCCAATATTTTTAATGAGAAATAATGAAACAATATTTTTAATGAGAAATAATGAAACCCTGCATAAAAGGCCGAGAGCTTAATTTAGCTAGAAAGGCCAAAATAATGAAACCCTGCATGTTGTTGTTTGGTGCTTAGCTTGAATAATTTAAGATTAGGCCTTTGGGCCCAATATTTTTAATGGGAAATAATGAAACCCTGCATAAAAGGTCGAGAGCATAATTTAGCTATAAAGGCCAAAATAATGAAACCCTGCATAAAAGGCCGAGAGCCTAATTTAACTATAAAAGCTAAATTTTTATTTGCCCATATTTGACTAATAAAAAATAATGAAACCTTGCATAAAAGGCCGAGAATCTGATTTAACTATAAAAACCAAAATAATAAAAAATAATAAAACCCTGCATAAAAGGTTAAAAAAAAAAAACCAAAATTTTATTTTCTCATATTATAAGTTGTTGCTCACATACCAAATTATAAGTTGCCCAAATGCCAAACCTGAATCTTTTTGCACCCAATGACCCAAGATTTTCAATTTTTTTTTTGCGTAAAAAATTCTACAGTGCCAACAACTAGTGTGTGGTGTATTCCAATAGATCTGCGTGGAAGTTTGAGTGGAGAATCATTACCAAGAGAAGTGCGTGGTGTAATTCTTCTTTTGGTGCGATCTTCAGACCAATGTGTAGAGAAGTGTGTTGTATAATTCTTCTTTTGGTGCGATCTTCAGATCGATGCGCAGAGGAAGCGTGGTGATGGTGCGTGGGTTGTTTAGCATGGAATCTTTGGCGTGCGTGTGGAGCATTTTTTGATATATGTGCATGCAGCAACGTTCAATAAATGAGTTTGGACGATAGTTTTTTTGGTGAATACGGTTGTAATTCTTCATTAAGAAATGACAACTTACTCTCTTAAATATGAGGAGGTGAGTATTTATTTAAAAAGTGAATTGGTTGATATATATTATTATATTAAAATTGTATATTTTGTTTGGAGAAGATTCTCTTGGTCTCTTATTGAGAATGCAATGAGAGAGAATTATTGCTCTATGCTTATGTGACAGAATTAGTGTAAAAAAGATTATTTTAAATCTTTTATTTTTTGTTTAAATCTTTGGGCATACATTTTTGTAAGAGGCTTACATAGCTATTGTAAGAGGGTTGACTAAAAAGGTCTGATTAGTATTGCGTTCTTTTGTATTCCTTAAATTAATAAAAGATTTATTTGGTGGTGGTTGAGTTTCGATTTTTTGGGACAGTTATTTATCGTTTCGAGCGAAGTGGGACACATTGTGTTGTTTTTTCATATTTTTTTCTCACTTATTCTCCAATGGAAAAAAAAAACAATATTGTGTTGGCTAAACTTGTTGGCACAAATTATTTTTAATGGAACAAACACATGCAACCCATATTTATCACTAAATATTTATGAGAACTTCTAATTGATGGATATTATATGCCTTCGAATTCAAAACATTGAGTGATGATGACAAGAAATCTTTAAAGTAACTTATTAAGAAAGATAATGAAGCTCTTTCTCTAATAGGAAATGCAATTGAAGAATCTATATTTCCAAGAATCAGTGCCGTAGAATCATCCAAGCAAGCAAGGGATATCTTAAAGAACATATATGAAGGTGTGGTTGTAGCTAAATTGCAAACATTAAGACAAAAATTTGAAAATGCAAATATGCAAAGTAATGAAACCATTCATGATTACATCACAAAAATGCAAGATATTGTTAATCATATGAGGTCATTAGGAGAAGATATTCCAGAAAGAAGATTAATTCAGAAGAAGTTTTAGATGATCACCACTAGTGTTATGGTCTCCAAAGATTTAAACACAATGAAATTTGATGAATTGAATGGTTTTTTGTTAACTATTGAAGAAAGTAATCCAATTGAGGAAACATAACATGTTTTTTCCACATAACATGGTTTTTCCACAAGGCATAGAGTAAGAGGAAGAAGCAGGGGTCAATATCACAATAAAAAATAGAATAGGCATCGACAATAGTCACATAATTATTGAGGAAATGTGTCCACCTCAAGAGGAAGAGGAAGAAGTCCAAGTCGGTTCAGAGGAAGAAGTAGAGAAGGATCTCGTGGAAGAAGAAGCGACAAAGACGGGTCTCAAGAAAGATCATGACCACAATGTTGTTATTGTCATAAATTTGGCCATCTCGAAAAATATTGTTATGCAAAATTGCGAGATATGGAACATAAAGGTGCCAATACAGTTGTTGAAGAAACAAGGAATAATAAGTTATTCATCTTCTCAAGTTTTATGACACAATGAAGAAAGTGAAGCTTGGTATATTGATTTAAGATGTTCAACTCATGACATCTCAGGAGGAATTGTTTACTAGAATAAATGACAATTATTCTGGTAAGGTTATATTTGGTGATGATAAAGTTTCTGAAGTTAAAGGGAAAGGAGCAATTGCGATACAACATTGCATGGAAAGAAGAAGTTTATTGATGACACATTATTGACACCAACATTGAAGAATAACCTACTTTCTGTAGGTCAGATGATGGAGCAAAACTACAAGTTAGTTTTTGATAATAAAGAGTGCTTAATAATGAATAAGTTGAATCAAAATGCAGTAGCAGCAAGAGGATAAATGATCGAAGGAAAAATCTTCAAACTTTCTTTTGATTCAAGTAACTCACAAAGTTTGAATGTTATAAAAGAAATGAATAGCATGCTTTGACATTTAAGGATGGGGCATTTGAATTTTCAAACTTTGGTGTTGTTAAGGAAGTAGAACATGGTGAATTGCCTTCCTTATATCAAGAATGATGATGAAGTATGTGAAGGGTGTATTTTTGAGAAACAACATAGGGAAAGTTTCCCAAATAGAACATGGAAGGCTAGAGAATGTCTAGCACTAGTACATATATTTGTGTGGTCCAATGGAGACTGTGTCTTTTGGAAAGGCACGCTATTATCTCACTTTCATTGTTGATTGTTCCAAGAAAAGTTGGGTGTATTTTTTGCAGGAGAAGTATGAAATGTTTTCTCATTTTCTTGAGTTTAAGGCTTCAGTTTAAAAACAAAGTGGTTTGAAATTTCTTACCCTACGAACAAATAATGGGGGACAATACATGTCAAATGAAATTTTGAATTATTGCAGGTAGAATGGAATAAAATGAGAGTTTACCAACTCCTACTCTCCTCGACAGAATGGAGTCGCGGAAAGGAAAAATATGACAATAGTTGAAATGGCTCGGATTATGTTAAAAACTAAGTCTCTTGGAAATGAATTTTGGGCTGAAGCAGTGCACACAACGATTTATACTCTCAATAGATGGCCTACGAGACCAATATTGAATTTGACTCCATAAGAAGCTTGGTCATGATACAAACCAAGTGTTGCACATATGAAAGTTTTTGGATGCACTGCATATGCACATGCTCCTAAGGAAAAGAGGAGAAAATTGGATGATAAAAGTGTTAAGTGCATTTTCATTGGTTATAGTATTGAAACAAGAAGTTACAGGCTGTTTGATCCTCAAGCAAAGAAAGTGATCATAAGAAGAGATGTTGTTTTTGATGAGTAGCGAATTTTTCAACTAGACAATGTACATATTGAATTAAGAAAAGATGCAATGGATATTGGTGATGAATCAAATTCTAAGTCAAAAAAGGCATATGAAGTCAAAAAGAATCCTAAGTGGCTTGGAAGGGGTCATTCAAAAATAAATATGTTGGATAGAAATTTTGAAAGAAGACTTACTAGATCCCAAAGTTGTCTTGTGAATTATGCGCTTATGGCACAAGTAATGAAGATGGATGAACCACAAAACTATGTAGAAACGTCAAGATAGAAAGAATGGAATAAAGCTATGGAAGCATAATTCAATTCCTTGGTTATGAATGATACTTGGGACTTGGTCAATGTACCAAAAGGAAAATATGTGATTGGTACTAAATGGGTTTATAAAACTAAGTATAACTCATATGCCAATTGATAAGTATAAAGCCCGTTTAGTTGCAAAAGGATATGCACAACGGGAAGGAATTTATTATACCGAGACATTTTCTCCAGTGGCAAAGTTGGATACAATCAGGATGGTACTTGTATTGGCTGCACAATACAAATGAAAAATTTATCAGATGGATGTTAAATCATGTTTTTTGAATGGTTATGTTGATGAAGAAATTTATGTAGAGTAGCCAGAAGGTTTTGAGGTTCTAGGTAAAGAAGATTGTGTTTACAAGTTGAAGAAGACATTGTATGGTCTCAAACAAGCACCAAGAGCATGGTATTCTAGAATTGATAAATACTTTCAGGATCATGGCTTAGTTAAAAGTTTATCCGAGCCCAATCTCTATATCTTTCAGTCAGGACATGATATTCTGATAGTTACATTATATGTTGATGATTTGATCTACATAGAGAACATTGTCGAACTCTTTCAAAAGTTTAAGTCACATATGTTTGCTGAGTTTGGGATGACAGATCTTGGTGAGTTTCATTATTTCTTGGGTATTGACGTTTGGCAGAAGGAAGATAGTATTTTTATGTCAAAAGCCAAGTATACTTGGGACATTTTGAAGAAGTTCAGAATGTTGAGTTGCAAGCCAACGAAAACTCCTTTGGAAGTCGGGTTGAAGTTATACGAAGATGATGACTCTAAGTCAGTTGATGTTACTTTGTATCATCAATTGGTTGGAAGTTTGATCTATTTAACTACAAATCGACCAGATATATCTTTTGCAGTTAGTATGGTATTGAGATTTATGGCAGAACCCAAGGAATTGCATTGGGAAACAACTAAGAGGACTTTGAGATATTTGCGTGATACAATTGGCTATGGTTTAGTATACATATCTACAAAATATTTTAGGTTGACTGATTATATAGTTTTAGATTGGGCAGGATGCATGGATGACATGAAATCAACTTCAGGATATTCATTTAGCATGGGTTCAACAACAATTGCTTGGAGTATTTAAAAAAAACCTACGATTTCTCTCTCCACAACAAAAGCAGAGAATAAATCCACAATGATAACAACATGTGAAGCAGTGTGGTTAAGAAATTTTTTGGAGGATATACATGAGCAACAGGAAAAACCCACTCAGTTGATATGTGACAATCAAAGTGCTATTCAAATGACAAAGAATCCAATTTTTCACAAGAAGACCAAACATATTGATATTCAATATCATTTTGTTCGATATTTGGTTCAACAAGGTGTGATCTAGATCATGTATTGCAGAACAGAAGAATAAGTAACATATCTATTCACCAAAGCACTATCAAAAGAGAAGTTATGCAAATTCATAGATGATCTTGGAATATTTCCAAATGATTGATATGGGGGAGAAATGTTGGAATAATAATACACTTGGAAATATTCTAGATTAATTGTTGTTAGTTGTTATATCTCGAAGGTCTAATTAGAGTTAGAGAAATATGCTTGAGATATTTGTGGATAGATTGTTGAGTGAATTAAGGAGTAATTGTTGAGAGATTATAGGAGATGGTTGACTCTTGAAACATCTCCTCTCTATGTATAAATGTATGGTTTGGTAATGAAAAAGTTTGAGTTGGGTGTGCATTATTGTTGAATCTAATTGCTCCATTAATTTGCTGATGTATTTCTTCAATAATGAATGTAGTGTGACCATAATAATGGAATATGCCCACTATCTAATTAAAATAAAAGAATATACTAATAAGGGGCAGTGCACATATGACCCCCTAGGATAGTCCATTCAAGGATATTCCAAAACAATATCCACATCATCCATATCTCTAGCATAAAAATCTGAATGTAACACATATTTATCCATGGTAATCTTCAAGTATTTTAAAATTTGAATATTTTAACCTTCAACTTGTGTGCTTTGAATATGCTTTGCGAGTATTTGAAATCTTTTATCCAAGTTAATATTGATGAAGTTATGCTTGCTACTAGGATTTATAGAAATAATAACCTTTTCATGTTGAATACATCCATGAACCAGTAATATGAATTTTGTGCATGAAAACAAATCCTTGATTATTTCTTTATACTTACACTTGGCATGAGACCACTTGTCTAAAAGTAATTTTTCATATGCTTCATCAGAAAGTGCCATTATCTTGCAATGGTCAAATGACCCCCCACCATATGACAACATCATCTTTGAAACCATATTGTAGACAACCTTTCCATTCCTCTTTTCATAATGACTTTGTCTTCATCCATTTTATATATTTTTCAATACTAGAACCATCATCTTTTCCTTTAAAATACATCTTATTTGTGAAAACCCAAAAAATAGAACTATAGTTTAAAAAATAATCAATTACTTTTCAATGGAACTTCTTTATGTAGTCAGGGTTTGAGGCTGAAATTGTAAAATGATCGTAACTTCAGTTTTACTTCTCGGATTGGCTAGTACGACCCCAATTATGAAATGACATGACTTTTCTAGATTGAATGGAATCAATTTAATTGAAATTTGTGCAGTCTATCAAAAGATATCCAATCTGCGAAATTCGTGATCGTCACTAGGAAAAACTTAAAAAAAATACAGATTTTGAATCGACGATATCTCCACTTCTCGGACTCCGTTTTGGACAATTGTTTTTTGATATTGGGTATTTTTTTAAGAGGAATTCATATATATGTCCGGTTTCTTTAAATTATGCACATAAATTTTCAAAAATAGACTTGAACACTATCGTCCCCTTTTTTCCATAAACAATCGACAAAAAGAAAAAACATTCCGTTACTTTGTGCCCAAAAATTCCCCCACTTTATGCCAAAGGAAGAGCTTTAATACCGCTTCTAATAAAACTAAAAAAATATAAGAGAGGATGTAGTCCTTGACTTAAAAAATAAACCCTTGAACACCTAATATACCAAAACACTCACCATGAACAACACAAGAATATAGAGAGAAACCCTTAAGGTAGGGTAACCCCATCAATTACTCCTTATGAAAGGAATCACTCCACAAGCCATATTTGCTACAAAATATCACAATCCAACACATATCCAATACAATGATACTCGTGTATTTATACTTTCTCACGAGTATTCCTAGGGGTCTTATGCCAACTACCCCTTATTATTATATTCTTTCCTTTTAATTACATAATGGGCCTATTCCATTATTATGGCGACATTACATTCGTTATCCCCTTGGGTACCTCCCTAGGTACTCCATATTATCCTCCCTAGGTACATTTCAAAATTGCTCATTGCAATTCATATAATAATTCATCAATGACAAGAATAATAAACTTATTTTTAATAGTCATTTTGTTGAGAACTCTATTTTGGAAACATATGATAGCTTTCATTGTTTTTAATCATCATTACTGGTGAAGAGAAAGCACTTTGGCTAGGTTGAATGATGCCAACTTGTAACACTTCTTGAATCGTTTGCTCAATCTCACTCTTTTGTGCATATGGGTATCTGTAATCCCTAATGTTAGGTGGTACACTTCAAGGTTGCAAATGAAAAGTATGGTCATGATCTTGATTAGGTGGAATACCCTTAGGCATATCTCCAAATACCTTGGAATGATCGTCGATAACTTTTTGGATATCCAATGGAGTAGAAGGTATAGATGTTAGAAGATCTAGTGAGTACAATTGTGCAATTACACCATAGTGTCCATATTTGAGTAATTTTGTCATGTTGTTAGAGATTATCACTTTAGAGGGTTTCTTTTAGATACCTCTAAGTTTGATTTCCTTTCCTTCTAAGGAAAATCTCAAGAAAAGTTCTTGAAAATTAAGAGCCATTGTTTCCAATGATTGTAACCATGTGAACCCTAATACAACATGAGAACCATCCATTTGGATTGTAATCATGGGACCATCCAATAAATACTCCCTCTTACTTACCCCTTCAACTGATTCAATATGCCCCAATAATTTTCCCTCCTTCATGGCAAACAATGATTTTTTTGGATTCAAAGAGAGACCAAATTTTCTGCATTTCAAGAAAACCCTTTTTAAATGATCATAGTGTTGTTTATCAGATTGAGAGAACATTGTTATGTCATCTAAATAGATAACAACAAACTTTTCCTTCTCTCCAATAAAAGTTATGTCCATAGCTCGCTGAAAGGTCGCCCCTGCGTTCATCAAACCAAAGGGTATCTTAGTGTACATGAATGTACCCCAAGGAGTGGTAAAGGTTGTCTTCTCTCTATCTTCTGGAAAACAAAGATCTGATTGTAGCCAGAAAAACCATCAATCATGGACATCCTGGCTGCACCTGTCACCCTCTGTAATATGTGCTCTATCTTGGGCAAAGGGTAATTATCCTTTTTAGAACTTCTGTTCATATTCCAGAAATCGACACAAACTCTGATTTCTCCATTCTTTTTACTCACTGGGACCAAGTTGGCCACCCATTTAGAATACCTCAAAGGAATAATGATTTTAGCATTTAAACTATTTTTTACCTCTTTCTCCATTATAGGCATCAACATAGGATTTATTTGCGTCAACTTTTGCCTAAAGGGTTTGGTCTCTTCCTTTAATGGGATCTTGTGCTCTATAATGCTTGTGTCATAAGTTTTGAGATCTTCATAAGTCCAAGTGAATACATCAACAAATTCCTTTAACAACTCAGTATATTCTGCCCTCTGCTCTCTTGATAGGCTGCTTGACAACTCGACATGTTTTGGATCCTTTTCTATACCCACATTGCACTCGGTTATATCAACATCATCAATGGACACTTTCCCCTTTACTGCCACATCATTTCCGTCAAATAATCTTTCCAAAGGAACTAGTCCTTTTGGAACGTGGTTGCTAGGTCGCTGCACAATATGGTGATTAGCAATTTAATTAAGGAAAACATCAACAAGAGGATTAATTTCAAATCATGATCCTGATCAATGTGTAATGTAGAAAACTCATCAACAGTCTCGAGGAATTTTTTAGGTTCAAGATCATCTTCAAACACCTTCCAATATTTGACATTGTTTGGTATAGAAGGCATGTATTTGACTTCTACATCATACTTGAGTTTAGGTGGTAAGGGGACTTTGAAATTTCTTGCTGATACAGCCAAAGAATCAACCATGGTATTCTCTTCTCTTGGAATAAATGAAATGTTAAAAGATGAGAAAAAACTGACCACCAAGTCCCACACTTAATTTCTATAAGATCTGAGCCTAGGGTGCTTAGTCTGGTAAAGGTTTTTTATCTGATGGACGATCAATTCAGCATCCCCAAATACTGATAGCTCTTCTATCCCCATATCTTTAGCAGCCCTTAATCCCAAGACAAGAGCTTCATACTCTACCACATTATTAGTAGTTTCAAATTCTAGCTTGTGTGACAAAGATATAGTCTCTTGAGCAGGTGAAAAAAATACCACTCCAACACCTTCCCTAGAAGAGGCTCCATCAAAGAACATCTTCCAAATAGAGGTGGTTGGAGGAGAATCTTCGCAAAAGGTAACAGACTGATTTCTGATTTCAAGAGGAGGTTCAGGGGTATCGGTGAGCTTCAAGATGTTGGATCCCAAATTAGTATCAAGAGAAAAAATAGGATGATTTGTGGGGTTTGATTCATCACTAATAATGTAGGCCAACTGAGCTTCCCTGTAAAGTCTTCTATGCTCCCCCCAAAACACAAGAATGATAGCATATGAGAGATCCATATACAAGGTTCCCCCAAGTCTTTTTATCCAAGTTATTGACAAGAGCATGCCAAACTTGGGGGGAACATTAACCACCATGATATCCATGACTACGCTTTTCATGTGCAGCTGAAAAAGGTCACAACTAGATCCTTAATGACCCCAAGACACTTCACTTTCCTGGAGTCAAAAAAATATAAGTCATGGTATGTCTTTGTGATTTTTTACCCAAGTTCATCCATAATGGTTTTTGGCATGAGATTGTGGGATGCCCCTGAATCCATCAAACAATTATGCAGCACCTTATCATGTATATTCAGTGATGTATAGAAAGGAGGGGATGAATCATCTCTATCTTCTATCAATGGACCCAAGATAACTACTGTTTTTTCATCTTGCAGATTTACCGAATCAGTGGCACTTGAAGAGGCTTTGGGTTGTCACATTTTGGAGAGATATTTTTTTAATTCTTCATTTTTTATCAATTCCAAAAAAGGTATAGGGATATTGATTGTTTGGATCTCATTCTCAAAGCTGAAGGAAGATGAAGACTTCAGGATCTCTTTGGTTTCAAGAGTAGGATTTCTGACTAGAACTTGGAGACTTTGAGTGTCTTTTTCCTTACTGCTAACTGTCACAGCCTTGGCAGAATTTTCTTTTTGGGCAGGCTGATTAGAAGCATCAGTTTTTTCCTCATTCTTTTTGGATCTCAGATTATATCTATTAGGAACTTCTTTTACTTTCTCTCCCTTACTTAATTCATTTATTTGAATATCCATCAAGGATTGCTCATATGCAGATTGAGTCAAGTGAGGGGATGGGGATGTGTCACCTAAGCAATGAATCTCGGGATCAACTTCTTCCTCCTCTCCTTCTTCATCAGCTACTAGGTTGTTCTGTAAAGGAGTTTGTACCTTTTTATCATTTCTCTCTCTCTGTTTCTAGGATCTTTGGGAATGATCTGGGGAGCATTATTTGGTCTCCTGAAGTTACCTCTGTTATCAGTATTTTGAGTATTTCTATAGGTATGTTTTCCTTCAAGTTTTAACTTCTCAATATCAGTAGAAAGGGATTTTACTAATTTGGTAAGTTCATCTACTTGAGAGTGGAAAATAGGGGAGTTAGAAGTTGAAGCTTCAGCTCTGTTTTTTCTCCCGTCTCTATCAGATTTTCCCCTGAGTTTATCAGATGCCACTATGTTGGATTCTACCTCCAAGGCTGCATCTTGCATAGGAGCTAAGGAGGTTGATCTTCTTTCTCTCAGTAGAAGGAAAAACTCGGGGTCAAAGGAACTGGCTAAGTGATTTTTGTAGATGTTTCTGTGGGTTTTATCTCATCGAGAATCTTATTGTACATTTTGTTGAATATTTTAGAGAAGTCAGAGACAGACTCTCCCTCTTTCCTTTTTAGGGATCCAAATTCAGTGATATAGTACAAGAAGTCCTTTTTGTCCCCCCAATGCCTCAAAAAGGCCTCGTCTAGCRCCTCAATGCTAGTAATGGATCCAGGGGCCAAACCCCTAAACCACTTCCTAGCTTCACCAAAAAGGCTTTGGATGAAGACTCTCATCCACACATCCTCATTTTCAATGTTTTGATTTTYTGCATAACTGTAGAAGGAAGAAAGATTTTCTTCAAYGGTTATATCTTCTCCTCCCGTGAATTTGGGCATGTATTTTAAATAATCTCTAGGAGGGAGAGAATTCACTGGCTGAGGTAAGACAAGAGGGGCATATCTTGCAGCCATTATGGCATCCATCATATTTGCAGGGAGGTTAGCACYTGCCATTGGATTTTGAACTCTTGGTGAACACGGAGGAGAAGGGAACTTGACTGTGTGCAGTTTAGGAGAAAAAGGAATGTATGAAGGGGAAATTTYAGTTTTCACAGCAGAAGGTTGAGTCTTGGAAAAAGATGGTAAAGTCTATAAAGGGGACGAGGTTTCCCTTTCTTTGGCAACACAAATTTGAATAGGAGGAGGGGTAGCRAAGCCTAAAGCAGGGAAATCTTCAAGACTCTCAAGACTGAACCACTTTACAATGTCAGGGCAAGAAATAATTTCAAAGATTTCTTCTTTCAAATCAATTTCAAAAGAGGAGTATTCAATAGGAAACTTTTGAAAATCAAGATTCTTAGATACTTCAACAGAGGTAAGAAGGATTCCTTGATATAACAACTGGAGTATTAATAGTGGAATCATGAAATTGACTAGAAGCACTTGTAGCAACAGCAAAAAAACTTTCTTGAGAAGCTTTTCCCTTCTTGATTATCTTCTCTGGGTCAACCTCAGGTGGAACCAAAGGTAGCTGTGGATTTGATCTCATATGTCTACCTTTAGGCGCCAGAGCTGAAACAATGGAGTCGCCAGGTGCAAGCTTCAATCTTCAAGATACTAAGTTCCAATGCACCTTCAGAACTAGTAAACTTTTTCATCCAATCCTAGGAAAATGTATTCAAATCATTCCTCGACAACGACGCCAAGAATTTTAGCACTAGGAATCACCTTCAAATTGCATGGAAGGAAATCCCAGTACCCATCAGGTTATATGTAAATGTAAAATAGTTTTTTAAGGGGTCAAATGGATAAGACTCAAGATGATAATGTTATAACTCAGAAATCTGGGCTAGCATGCATGAGAAATCAAGGTCTTTACTAACTTCAATCAGTAAGTGGGAGTAAATGTGAACAAAGGGAAGACTTCAGTGAGAGGAATGTAGAGGTTGTTGTAAACATCAGGTCTACATAAAACCTAAGGAAGAAAAAGTCTAACATAAGATCTTCTTGAGTTCAAAGTTTAAGAACACTAAAGAAACATCATAATAATATTATAATCAAACATACATCATAATATCACCAGAAAAATTCATGTGAATCATTCAAGCATGAACACTTCAACATTAGAGGCAAATAAGCTGGATTAAGAAAGCTTATTTCTATTAACCAAGATGTCTCAAATCAAGTACATAACCAATTCATAGTAAGTTCATCAAAATATTACAGTATAAGGGAGCCTAGCTCAACCATTCGAACCTACTGAAGCATTTCATCTATCTATTTATAACAAAAAAGAGAGGCAACAATTGGAGGTGCGATCTGGCCTTCCTCCCATGAAAATATCCTAGTAGTTATTTCATCTAATAGCTTAAACTACAACTGTGCTATAAAAAGGGAAAGTGTTGGCCACTGATCCAACCAACTTCGAACTAACTTGATCTTCAGTTGATGCACATCTCTATATATGAAAAGTGTCCTTTATATGCTTGTAACTGTCACCATGCTATCAACTTCTATATTTGTCTATCTTCCACATCATCAACCATTCACTAAGATGATAATTCGGGCCCCCTATATTCCTGGTACCTGTTGGTAGCGTAATTTGGTAGCGAGCTTCCGTAGCATGACCTCCAAAATAGGCATGTTGAATAGGTAGTGCCCAACCATGTATACCTCTGTGTAAAATTCGGTCTCTGCCAAAATTTCAGTAGCGCTAACCTATGTGCCTCTGTGTAGAATTCGGTCTCTGCTAGAAATTTGGTAGTGCCATCCTGTGTGCCTATGTGTAGAATTCGGTCTCTGCCATAATTTTGGTAGCGCCATCCTAGTGTGTCTGCGTGCAATTCGGTAGCGCCTAGTTGACTTCAAAGCACCATCCTTTCAATGCTGATAGATTTGGTAGCACCCCCAGGCAGTTAGTAGCGCCATTGCTACATCATTATTAGGCAATTAGGCAACGTTATAGAAAAAATACTGATAGAACTTTGAAAAATTAGACAATTTCGTAGCGCTAAAGCGCTACAGAATGTCTGCGCTATTAGTGTAAAAAAGATTAACTCTTTGCAGATGACCAAAAAACTGAACAATATGCATTTAGAAGCCGGTATAGCTTGTATAGGTGGCAGAGGAAGTGTTTCCTTAATTACATATTCTTGCAAAAAGGGGCCATCCTCAAAAATGAAATTCACCTCTCACCAATTACTTCATCAACCTAACACTCCTTCTTGTGGAAGGAGGAATTCCCTTTGGAAAAACAACATGATTCCCTTTAGCAGTAGAAGGCTTCTTCACTGGGACTATGCTTTCTTTCGCTGTTGGCTTCTCTTGTTCAATAGCATCTTCAATCAACACATCCAAGTTTCTTTGAGCCATCTCGTCTTGGAAATGTTGCAACTCTGCTTTGAGCTTTCTGTTCTGAGACTGAAAGTCTTTGTTCTGTCTATAAAGTTTTTTGAGCTTCCTATGGAGAGGCTGGGCCTTTCTTGCCGCAAAAATTGCTAGATCAAGAGTGTGGATATAGGCATCCATGAGTTCTTTCATCTTAACCCTATCAAACATGGCTTCTTCTTTCAAATGAGCCATCTCCTTCCTAACATCCCTGAGTTGCCTGATTAATATTTTGAACGTTTGGTTGCTAGGTGGAGTAGTAATGTGAATAGTCTCAACATGATTTTTCATGGTTTCCTCTTCCTGGTGCATAGGAATTACTTTATCTATCTCAACAGACTTCTTGATGCCTTTGCCTTTATCTTTCTTCTTCTGTACAAGGATTTATTCTTTCTTCTCCACACATGGATTTTCTTCTTTCTTCTCCACGAGATTTTCAATGCCTTGGCCCTTATCTTTCTTCTTTTGTAGGAAAGACACTTTTGGTGGGGCTTGTTCTTCAACATCGTCTTTAAGAGCTGATGATCTTGTGAAAGGCCTTTGGACCTTGATGCTGGCTGCTAAAGGATATGAGGAGAAGTGTAACTTCTTCCCTTTATTTGCTGTAGTTTTAGTAGAAGAAGGGGTTTCTTATAACTCTGGTGGAGGAGGGGGTGAAAGGTCTCTCTGTGGAGAATGATAAGCCTCCTCCGCAGTTCTTGCAACCTCCTTGATGGCCTCTTGATCTTGAACAAGAACTCTACTCTTTCTCTTCTTGCTAGTACTTGCTTTAGCAACACTGGTGGATGGTAAAGGGATTTCTATCTGCGACTGAGGAGTAGCTGCTATATCCAACTTCATGTGAGAAGCAATAATGAAATGTTCCCATGAGATATCCTTATTACTCATCTTTTCAGAAACCAACATTCTAATCAACCCAGAATGAAATATGCTAGTATCCACATCCTTAGACTTGGATTGAACCCTGTCTGGCATCTTGCCTATGCTCCTTATCAAATACTAGGGAATGTTCATTTCAATTTTTCTAGTAAAATGCATCAGAAGCCTTATATGGTACTGGTATAGTGTATTGAACCTCCCTTCACATGTAAAGTACCTTTGAATGATCCTCAATATTTTATCAAACTGCTCAATCAGATGATTTCTTGTCAGACCTTTAGAAAGATTATCGGCTTGATATTCAGGCTTAAGGAAATCTTTGGAATAGGTTGCATCTAAGGCCATGGATTTAAACCAACTCTCACCAGTGATAGGGATTCATGTAGCAACTGAAATAGAGGTCTCAGACACCTCAAATTCTAGGTCCCCTAACTTGGTCTTCAGGCCATCAAACTGTAAGGAAAACTACCTTGTCACCTCAGGATGATCGCTTTGCATATTTTGGAAAAAAGAGAGGCATCCCACCCTTTGAAAAACTTCTCTGGACATGGGCTCTGCCTCAAATAGATGCATGTCTACAGGCTCAGTTATAACCACATTACCTCCCTTGTTTGACTTCTTCTTCTGAGGAGTCTCCATAGTTTAGGATAAGAGATTTAGGGCTATGGAGTGGTGATAACCAGGAGGATTAAAGAATATTTTAACCACCCCTGGCACTGGAAACAAGGAAGAGATGGCATCAACATATTTTAACCACCCCTGGCACTGGAAACAAGGAAGATATGACATCAGCGTCGTAACCACAAATCATGGTAGAATATGATGGACAAGGAGTGCGCTACGGAAACTCCTGATGAGTTGGTAGCGCTCCATTTCAAAACATGATTGTACTGTAAGCAAAGGACAAAGGGGACAACAAGGCAAGGCTACGTGGGCATGAGTGAGGAAGATGACATGTCAAATCAAGATGATGGTGGGGTGAGTCGATCCTAGTGTCAATTCATGAAGGGAATCAAAGACAAGTCATGGAAAAATGGTCCTAAGTCAAAAATTTGTGTCAGGGTCAAAACATAAGTCATGATTTAAAACTTTATTTATCAAGGGGACCTAAACAAACACACTTTTAAAGGCGACAAATAAAAAATTAAAATCTAAGGGCTTAGGAAATGATGAAACTAAAGGCTAAAGACCCAAGGCAACTTAGTGTGATAACACAATGTCCTCCATGTTGTAGTTCCTTTGCGCAATTCCTGGTCTGTATACCAGTTCACTGGTATGCCCTCTAAAGTATGTATGAAGTGATGAGGCCATTCCTCTAGTGGTGTCATTTTCCACAGTGTTTTGCACTTCACCAAGTGTTCCGCTGGTGCCTCTTGTCCTTGGTATTTTGGTTGTTTGTTGTATTCATGTTCTGCGCTGAACCTTATGCACAATATTCTCTTACATTGATACCAGTATGTAATGGTCTCTTTATGTGTGCCCCACCATCTTGCGGGTGTGGCCTTAAGTGCTAAGTCAAGTGCTAATAGTCGTTGGTTTTCTAATACTTTATCTTCGTATTGTGTCAAGAATGTTTCTAAATCATTCAGTCCGTGGAAACTAGGTGGTTCTCTGATTTCTTTGCCTACCCATCTTACTACACGGTCTATTCTTGCACATCTTCGCGTGGATACTTCGTGTAGTCTTTGTTGCCATTTTTCTAACCCAATGTCTGAGTTTGTTGCGCATGAAGTAATGCTCCGCCAACTGAGTACCTTGTCTGTAGTTGGGTTTACATAATCCTCATCGCGCACAGTTGTTCTGTACAACTGGCCGATCTCCTCCAAGTCCAGGCAAGTGGTTTCTACGAACCTCTCCCCTTCCGATGGATCTAGTGGTGCTATGACCCTATATTCTCCAGATTCAAATGTCATTTTCCTGGTTTTCAAATTGATTATGGTCTGGTTGTCAAAATCCCAATCCAGACCAAGCAGTGTCGTATAGGGTGTTGTGCCATCCACTATTTCAATGACTTCAAAATCTTCTTTAGTGCGTACCCCATCAAGATCTACTATCACTCCTTTCAGTCTACCTATTGGTAGGACTCTATGCTGGTTTGCTAGTTTTAATTGGACATTTGAGTATCCCAGTGTTGGCTCTCCCATACATTTCCAGGTCTTTTTGGGTAGCACATTCACTTTAGATCCTAGGTCTAGTATAATGTCTCTCATGTTGAAATCCCCAATGTTATTATTTATTCTAAATTCCCTACTTGTTCTTCTTCTGGTGTGTAGGTGATTGACAATTTTTGGTTCTAGTTTTTCTTTCGTCTCCCTGCTACATTTCTCTAGTATGTTTTGCAATATTTTCACAGATGAAGCATCACTTAATACTTTCACGCATGATTTCAAAAAGCCTTTGATTGTACTTACTTGTCCCTTAGGTTGCATTCCGTTGGTATGATCCAATGATGGCGGCATCTCATATTCTAGGGCTTCCTTGCATGGTTTCACAGTTGAAGTCGATGTTGTGTCCTCCTTCTGAAATTCTTGTCTGGCTTCCTTAAAGGTCTCCTTTTCTTTGGGCACGTCGAACTTCTTTCGTGGTTCAGTGTTCTTCTTTACCCATTGGTTCTGTGTTGGTTCCTGTCGAACTACGTCATTTCTTGTTTTCGTTCCTCCACGAGTGATTATATTGATGTTTCGTCTGTCATCCCTATCTTCAACTGAAATCCACTGGACATTTTGATTGTTCTGGTTCCTCTTTTCCTAAATCTTTACTAGTAGTGTCGGACATTCCTCTGTATCGTGGTCCGATGTGTGACAATACATACAAGTTGTTGGTGGAAGTGGACATTCTCGTGCATAATGTCCCGGTTGCTGACAATTGTGACATGTGACTGGTCCTCTACCGCRTCCRAAACATACTCTGGCTCATCCTCCTCCTTGGTAGYCTGCTCGATCACCTCTCGACGCGTTATACTATGGTGCCTGATTGTACTGTGCAGTATTGTACTGGGGTTGTGCCAGGTTATACTGTGGATGCATGTTATTGTATGGTTGTTGCGCAGTATTGTACTRWTGYTGCGCAGTMTTGTACTGTTGCTGCGCAGTATTGTATGGAGTTGGGGRTTGATTGAACTGCGGYGCTKCTTGCCTAGTCATCATTTCAGTCTATACCCTGTATGCATCTGATGTTACTTCCCGCATCAGCTCCATAGTTCTGCAATATTTGTCRTCGTGGCCTACTGACTTACAAAAGGTGCAATATGAATTATTTGGAACTGTYTGGTATTTCTGCATCATCGTGCAGTGATAAGGGCCGTGACCCATTTTCTTGCATATTTCGCACCATAATCCTCCCTGTGGTAGTGGATTTGGCATACCTGTTTCCATATACTAYGCGAATGTTGGGCATTCGTTCTTGTGGTGTCCTTCTGTCCTGCATGTGGTGCACCAAATGACTTATCGTTTGTCCTTGTTCTTATTCTGGTTCAGTTGAAATGTTAGATTCTTCAAATCCTCCATTAATTCCTCAATAGCTGGGTTCGTCTGCTGGTACTGGTTATCTTCCAGCTGCAAGGCTGCATGCAGAGCCTCTGCCTACGTCTGAAATTTCTATTGTCATAAGGGATATTTTAAGTGTGGGAGTAGTGAGTTGACCAACAAGTGTCGATGCTGCATCTCGGTCATAAGGTATTTTAGTTTTCCCTTTAGTCGCTTGTATCTCTGGTCAATATCCCATACAAATTCTCATGGTTTCTGCCTTATCTCGATCATCTCGTTCATGTACTGATCCTTTGAGCTCGTCTGCTGGAACTCATTGATCAGTAGCTTCTTAATGTCTGCCAGTGTCCTCGTCGTCCCAGGGGAACTGTTTGTGTTTAGACTCATGTACCAGTCTAGTGCGCGGTCTCTTAGTGTAATCGCTAGCTGTGCAAGTTTGGTATCTTCATCAATGATTTGTTTTGCCTCCCAGATCTTTGCACAAATGAACAAATGCTTCTCAGGGTCTTCTGCTGCTGCTCCTCGAAATTCTGGTAATCTGATAGTGGGATCGTGTCCTGCCATTCTGAATACTGAACTACTTCCTCCTCCGCGTGGTGTAGATACTTGACTAGTGCTGCTTGAACTGGCTCCTCCAGTTGTTGCTCCTAGGGTAGATGTACTTCTTGCTGTCGGAATTCCTCTGAACTTCGGTTGTCTAAACGATGGTGTTCTCTTTGGTGTATTAGTCGCACATGGGTTTATGGGTTCCACACTGACATTAATATGGATATGATGGTTGCCTTCTCCTCCCGTTATTAGGCCTCTCGTCTTCCTCTCATACGTTGTGCGCAGGATTTCTTCAATCTGCTCCATAGCTCGAAGATCCTCTACCTCTTCCTCATCGCTCGCCAAGCCTTCCCTCGTGGCTACGACTCTCTTCTTGGTATTCACCTTATATTGGTAGGGTAATCCGCTACGTGTCGTTCTTGATGATGCCAAGATCCACTTGAGTTGGTTGTCATCCATCATGATAGGGTCCAAGGGTTCTCTTTCCTTTATCCTCACCTCCTTGCATTTATCCTCTCTCTATCAGTGTTTGCCCCCCTTCCCCCATGCACGCAGGGAATTTTAGTTGTCTGATTCCATTGTCATTACACCTTTGTTATATCGCAGGATCTTAATAGAAGTATACAAGGATTGAATGTACCTTCCTTGAGGTCCACTTAGAAATTCTTGCTCTGCTGCGCTGTATGACTTCGTTGTGTCAACTGCAAATTCAGCGATGAAACCTGCCACAATATTATCAAGCCAAAAGTCTACTGCGCGGGTGAATTGGTTGTTCACTTGCTGTAACTACTCAATATGTTCCTGAGTCCAATATATCTTTTGGATCCGGTTCGTCATGTTTATCCTTCAACCTTAGTATCCACTCTTGTAGTAGTTGCGAAAAATCACAGAAAAAAACTTTGTGTAGATCAGTAAACACGTATTTATCCAAATATTTGTGAGATGCGATTCTAGGGTTTCTATTGTCTTGTTGTGCAAACTCTAGCTCTTTGGTTCTCATCCAACCTTTTATTTATGCTTTCGTGGGGTTCCAAGGTCTCAACATTCTCTTCTAATGGTTCACTGGTCTTCTTGTTTTGCTCGTTCTTTTCCCGTTCAATCTATCTCATCTACTCAGTCCTCTCTTATTCCTTCTAACACAACAATGTAACCATTTGTTGGTTTGCTATTATCCTCTACCTTATGATTTATTGACCCGGGGTTCATGTCTTTTGGATTTCCAACAAAGCCTCTAAAACTATCGTCCCTCCCGGTAAACTAGAAGGCAACACAGTACACAGAGTGCACTGCGCATTCTCACTCGAGATAGATTTAAATGGGTGGCTGTAAGACTCGGGTGTTTAAAACATAGGATTGAGTATGAGATAGGGGTTTATTAATACGAGCCATATACTATGAATCATGATTTCAATCTACTATTACTCACGGGTGTGCATCTATCTTTCGCAATTTATTTTCCGAACAACACAATTGTATTCCATAACAATGTATTAACTCATTCATTAAGCATAACACTTAACTGTTGAAAGCAAACAAAGATATACATGCATTCATCACATTACACAGATATTACCATGGTTCACCCCCTCCTGGGCTATGCCCACAAAGATTTGGCTCTTGGCTCTTTTATTATGGTAGTTCTGCATCCCCAACACCGCGCGCTTACAATTCCCTTAGATAGGTAAGATTTGTATGAGGCAAACTAGATCGCACCAGGCTCCACAGCCTACGATCTAATCCTCATATCTTCCTTCTCTCCTCTGTTCTTAGCTCAACAACTTACAAAATTGGTTCCTAGCAGCATTACATAACGCATCAACTCGTACATAGCTACGATCAAACATTACAAAAGCTGAACTAATACAAAAGCGAATCAACTTCTATATGATACCTATGTATCTCTATTTATATATATCGGGCTCTTCATCCATTTACGATGTATTTCTAAAACCCTAACCCTACCGAGTTAGGTCTTCCTCCCATGCACGCGTGTTGTTCTTCCTCCAGCTGTCACTTTCCTTGTGCACGCTTTCTTGCATGTGCGCGTGATGTGTTACCTTCCAGCTGTTACTTCCATTTCTGCACGCTTTCTTTCCCACGATCATCCTTCTTTCCACTTCGGCCTGATGCCAACAACGAGTGAGAGTCAACCAACAAAGGGAGAAGAATGGAAATTCGTATGGAAAAAGGGGGACAATTTTTACATGCAAATGGAGGGCAGCAAGAGAGGATATGAGTGTTGGGAAGAGCACTAGGCATGCTATGCTTGAAGGTAGGAATTATTAGGTTTTGTTTTATGCTAGAAATGTGGCATGTGTTCCTATAAAATGGGATGTAAGCATGTAGTTTGTTTTCTTGTTGAGGAAATGACTCAAGACCCTTATGAAGGATGTTGTGAGCACTCCTAGAGTAGCTGAGAGTTCTTGGAATTCCATAGCTAAGATATTCATGGCCAATTGAGTGCATTGGAAGCCCTAATAAAATAATGGTGCAACCCCATCGACTAAGTGTAATGAATGGGGTACATTCCTTGGGTTCTGTAGGTTTCGGGGAAGAGAGCTTGTGTGTAACACATCCATGGTGGTGGCGTCAAAATTTCACTCTTCTTAGGAGAATCAAAACCCCATTTGGGGTTTCTATCCCATTCTTCCCTTCCAGATATTTCCAGCCACGGTCTCCATGCTCCGAACCGAGATCAGAGCTGGTAGGTAGCCTCTCCCAAGTTCTTTGGGTTCTTCCATCCATCTATACTCGCATATGACCGCAGGATATGACCAGACTCCAAGACAACATGCACCAAGACAACCACCGCACGAATCCTCCGGAGTGGCAAATATATGAAGTTCACAATCTGATGCCATGTGTCCTCAGAGATTTTGACGACCTTGATTGACTTCGGGACTTCGGCGTTCAGGAGTTTCAAACGCTCCAAAGGATTTTCTCCCTTAAGTACTATGTACCCAAATTTACAGATCGAGCGCCATGC
>ML807563.1:181903-192551 GCA_009831015.1 Picea engelmannii
TGCACGTATGAAAGATTTAAAATTGTGAAAGGTAAAAAATAAAACAAGGGCGGCTCCAACAGTGGGCATCCTCAGATCTTCAACCGAGATTCACTTTGGGACTTCAGGACTTCGAGGGTTTTGTTGTTACCAATACTCCATCCTCCTGAAGTGGTCAAAGTCGGGCTGACTGTATCGTAGATCCAATGGACGGGATAGTTCCTGGGCATCCTCATATCTATTTCCAAGATTAACTTTGGGGCTTTGGGACTTCGGGGGAATTCTCCTCCCATACAATGAATATGCTCAATTCGTCAGACCCACGAAGTTTGAAGGATTCTAAGGGTTAACACTCATTTTCTTTCTCTAGATCCGACGATCGTGAAGAACTTCGGCTTATCCCGAAATAATCTCATACATTCGTCTTTCGAATGAAAGGATCTCTCCTTTCGAGACTTAAATCTCAATATCCTACCTGAGCTTTGTGATCTCCTTAAATACTTAGGTATTTTTCTTTAATTCTCCTAAACGTAACACTTAGAGAAATCCTCCGCACACCCCTTGCGCTTATTTATCAACTCTAGAATTAAAGAGGGCTCTCAATATCTGCCCACCTCACAGAGACTCTGTACATACATGCACTACCTCTCCTAAGCTTAACCGACTCCTTCCTTCAGAATGACTGGGAGTGTCAACATGCACACCTGAGGCTATGCCCCAAGGTCAACAAATTCACAGTTCATTTATTTTAACTTGAGCCACCACGAGGCTCAGGCATTTATGTGTACAAGTCAAATAATTCCTTATTTTATTAAGTATACATTTAGGCATAGTTAGAGAGATACGTTATAACCATTGAGAAAACATAGACATCCCTACAACATTCATAGGATATCCAACTTTAATTCATAGTTACTGCTTAAATAAATAGGATATGAGAATACTTATCTATTACATGTTGTAGCCAACTAACTGATTGTGGGTGTTCGTCCTTCCACCCAACCATAGCCTCAAAGGAATTCATTCTTAGCACTTTGGCCACCCCCATGCCAAGCCATGATATCATTAGGGAATTTATGCCAATTCTCATCGATCCTTTCTCTTTCGCATCTTCTGCGAGGTTTATTAGATGCTTCCTCAACACCAAGCTTGCGGCCTTCTTCTCAGGTCTTGTTCTCTCCATACTCTCAGAGATCTCCCTCTTTGTCATGGCCTCAACGAGGTTTTTCATATGCTTTCTCTGCATCGATCTCATGTTCGTCGGTTAGTTCTCTGCTGCTCGAATGCTCCTCGCATTCTCCACTCTTCTCTTCATATCCTCTTCCGTGCCTTGCACACACATACCTCCTATCATATTTCCTCCCATCGGAAGGAAACCTGGGTCATTCTGGGTTTGTCAAAACCTGTGGTACTTCGGGATGACCTTCCGCATCTAGACCATGCTTCTATTCATGGGGGTGGTTGAGGGTTCAACCACCAGTCCTTTTCGTATTAATTGTTCTCTTATCGTTCTCACATTCTTTCCTCTATTGATATCATGGCTAGTACTTTCAAGGCTTCAACCACACAATCAATTATTGGAAATTAAACAATGATACATTTACAATGTTCCCATGCCACAACATGGTCATCGTAATTAATGGTTAATTACAAGTTGGGGGAAATAGGGGTGTTACAATCCCCCCCCCTTTAAAAGGAACACCATCCTCGGTGTTCATTCTCAATAACACCTGTCATGCCTTTCTCATTCAACCACTTAAGAATTTTTGACCTTCTTCCTTGGTTAGGTCATTTTTTCAGACTCTTAAAATTCATCACCTGCCTTCAATCATTCTTGGACAACAAGCACATTAATCATAGTATCATACGAAAACATTTTACTATTGCATAAAAATTCCAGGAAAATTTCATAATCTAGCACAATACTTATCTGCGCAGTTTGTGGATTTGTATCCACATGGATGTCTTATTATCCAGGCTCACTATTTTTCCTTGACATACCCATCGTGTGCATGATCCCAATCAATAGTTTACAATAACGATCATAGCCTTCTCTTCCTTGTGATCACTCACCCTCCAGGCCCATGCTCATGCATCCCCTTCTCTATTATACAGTTCCTCGGGTGATCCATCTTGCCTTGCCAAGGTTTTATCGCACATGAAGAATCCCAGATACTTTATTGAGCTTTACAGTCGAAGCTTCCCTCAAACTTACTCTGTCGAGGCATCCCTCTAGTTTGTGTTACCTCAACAAAACATATTCCAGGTGATCATGGATTACCATGGGGTTCTCATGGCTCAACAATGGCCTCCTTCATGATTTTCAGTTGGATAGCCTTCATCCGTCCTTTCTGGAAAAATCTTTTCTTCTCACCTGTATCACAGGCATATATAATTCATGAGACATCATCACAATTCTAAATTTCAGAATTTTATTGCAAATCTGTCACCCACATATTTTCCAATTTTTTCATTTATTTTCAGATATGTTCCGCACGGAACCAGATTCACACGCATGGGACTTTCCTCCCCATAGCAGTTTAGCTCAGTACGAAATCGGTCTTCCTTATGGGCTTACAACATTTCCATATCCAAGACTCTTTCTTCCTGCAAGTCAACTTTCCTCAGCCAAACAAATTGTTAGTTTTCAAGAACACTATATTTTCATATGATGCATACTAATAGTCCAAATCATTTTCATCTATTCAGGGTATGTAAGTAAAATTTTCGGAAGGTCATCCTTCCTCAATGGAAGGTTCATTGTCTTCCTTTCATGAAAACATGCACTTCATCGAAGCAATTCCATGCAATGTGTTAGCTATGAGCACCTTTATTCCCATAGAACCAGTCCTTGCAACCATAGTCTAACACAGAGTGTTAAAATCTATCTTCCTTGACTAGCTCGGAGGAACTCCATTTTCTCTCCATGCGACCAAGAGTTGTGACCTCAACTCTATTCTTTTTAGGCGCTATCCTTTTGGCTCCCATGTCCAGGCACTATGATCCTGGCTAAACCCTATGTCTACAAATCGATGGTGTAGATCCGTTTTTACTCAGATCCAACGGCTGCAATGGATTGCGGAACCTCAACTAGCTCGCGGTTTAATTCTCCTTCCGATCTCCACAATGAATACAGGTCGTCCGATCTACGATCAGATCCCAAACTCAAAACAACGCTATATTGAATTTAAATTACGGGTACAGGTCTTGATGTTAACCCGTGTGCATATGCAATCTCCGCAATGATCACGGGTCGTCGATCTTAGCCCTCAATCGATTTTAACCACACGATTTCCAGATAATAATAATGCCATCACAGAAGTGTTTGACCGATAATTTAGGTTGATATAGAGTTTCGCTGTGCTAAATTCAACCACATAACCCAATCACAGTACGCTTTTTTTGCGACATTAACGCGTGGGTTCCTTGCAGGTTTTCCCACTAATCGTTCACAGATCGGCGGTTCACAGCGATTGCGAAAGCCAATATGCTCTCTCTTTATTGGATAGTTCAATCTCCGCAATATGAAAAGTGATTTCCCAACTCTTTTAATCGTGATCATTGATTCTATGCCTCGACGAGATCAACGACGTTGGTTGATTGTGGGTCGTGAACTAGCACGTCCGTAAATTTCGCCTCTACGCTGTGCAATGATTCCCAACCATCGATCTTTGTTCACAGATCAATGGTTCATAGTGATTGCGGGGCTGAATCTAGAAATTGTTCTCATGACTCTGTATAATCATGTTCATTGATCTTCCACCCTGATGAGATCAACGATGTTGGTTGATTGCGGGTCGTGAACTAACACGTCCGTTAATTTCACCTTCGCGCTCCGAAATGATCCCCGACCATTGATCTAATTGAACGACTGGTGTTTGATCCGTTAACTCCAGTGGATAGTGAAGTCGATTTGACAACTGCGGTCGGTCTTCCCTCTAATGAGAGGATCACATTCATCTCCTCTGTCGGGTTCTTGAGTATCCTGATTCAATCAGGGTTTTCTTCCTGAATCATACTCTACTTGGGTATTTGAAGCATACAACTGCCTTTTCTTAACATGGCTTCAACCAATCCTATTCAATCAACCATACACATTTATTCCTTCATTAGTCTTCCATTCATTACATGATGCTTTCAAAATGTAATCCAGGATTCTTATATATATATATAAGCTTGTAGATCAATACTTAGTTTCTCAGTAGTTATTAAGGTTGGGACTCTGACCTCCTAACAGGGTTTTCACACAGTTCTTCCACATGGAAATCTCTCAGGATGCAACTTCCTTATTGCACGCCCATCACTATCTGTGATGACCTCATCCTTGAGTTAGATTTAGTTGTTTACAAAATATTCCATAAGGAATATAAACATGCATCTTTGTCATGCACCCAAATCATACATATTCTGGTTTTGTTAACTTACATCCATGATGTACTTAACCATATGCATAATCAAAAGTCTGTGTGTAGCTTCCATGGGTATATTTCACATCCTATATACATATCTATTCTAAAATTAGTCAACTCGTGACTGTTCAAACTCATTCTTATGTGATACTCAAGGCATAATAATTTGCCTCTTATCCTGACGTAGACCATCCTTGCTCATTTACTCTTTCATTTATTTATACTCGTATTTCCTGAGGGAATGGAGCGCATTCCCCTTAAGTTATCATTCAAAACAAAACTTTCATGACTCTTTAAAAAAATGGAGTCAACCATGCGTCTATGGTATTCACTTAATATTGGCAAGTGCAATTCTTGCCTTACATATCACTCATCAAGGAAGCCATATTGTGCCATTAGTATACATATATACTTACATCATACATGTGCACCACTTTCATATTTAATATCATTCATACCTAACTGGTATTACTATCAGGCTTCATATCAAGAAGCTTCACAATACATTAGATACATGTACTCAAGCATAAACACCCACAAACCTAACCAAACATTCATCATGCAAGCTCATTGCTTGCACCATTTCCATGGAATGCATGCACATGGGCATCTCAGAATTCCAGTTTCTCCTCCAAGGATATTGGTACCATCCTTATGACAAGCCTCATAATGATACTCAACACTGAGTTTCCCTCTTAGTTGAGAGCTTTCAATCATTCACACGAAATCCACATGGAAGTTGAATCAGACATAGTCATAACTAGGTTCCCTTTTTATACGATAACAACTAGCAAGAAAATACTCTTGCCTCAACCTCCCTGGAACATTACCCAACTTATAAATACAATTTGGGCAATTATAACCATGCCCAAGGTAACAAAATCAGCGAATTTAGCTTCCAACTATATTTATATGGCTACCATCCACCACTCGATGTCAATCTGACCCATTGGCTTCTAGAAGTGCCCCAACACTTCCTTTACCACATTCAGGATCAATATTTATTCAACCATTTTATCTTAATTTTAACAATTTAATGTCTAATACCATTTGGACTATTCCCTTAGATCCCAAATGCAATTTCAAATTATGTTGCTTACTGAGTATCCTAGTTCAGAAATTCAGAGTATATTTAGGTCAAGATCGGTCTTGACCATTACACCTAGAATTCTTCCTTCTATTCAACACAGTCAGGGATGGAGGCCACTCTCCTCCTCCCAAAAGAACTCTGGAAGATTAGTTTCCTATCCACTAAGCAAGGTAGGCTGTTGTGATTTCTCACTCAATCACTCTATATTTCTACAACTTCGTTTATCAATTTGATTAGAAAAACCCTGTCCAACAATTCTTGTATCTAGAAGAAAAAATTGTTTCTCAGTTCACTTTGAAACCCAAGAGTTGTGCATGCTCTCTCTTTTCAGGGAATGGTCACCAGACTCATTCCTCTCTTCAGTAGAGGTTTTCTAAGCCTCTTAGGAATGCGGTAAGATAGGGTGTTACCCCTTAAAGTTCTCCATAAATATTTTCATACGACTCGTGCATGAGCCCAAGCAGGCCAAGTGTTGTTGTCATGCTCTGATACCAATTTGTAACACACCCATGGTGGGGGCGTCAAAATTTATCTCTTCTTAGAAGAATCAAAACCCCCATTCAGGGTTTCTATCCCATTCTACTCTTCCAGAGATTTCCAGCCACAGTCTCTATGCTCCGAATCGAGCTCAGAGTTCACAGGTAGCCTCTCCCAAGTTCTTCGGGTTCTTCCATCCATCTATACTTGCATATAAGCACAGGCTATGACCAGATGCCAAGACAACAGGCGCCAAGACAATTATCGCGCGAATCCTCCAGAGTGGAAAATCTATGAAGTTCACAATCTGACGTTGTGTGTCCTCAAAGATTTTGAGGGCCCTGATTGACTTCAAGACTTCAGCGTTAGGGAGTTTCAAACACTCCAAAGGATTTTCTCCTCGAAGTACTCTATACCCGGAGTTATAGATCGAGCGCCACACGTCCCTCATGATCAAAAATTATGATCTACTTCGGGACTTTGACGTTTGAGAGTTTCAAACACTCCAAACCCTTTTTCCTCCAAAGTACTCTGTCCCTGGAGTTACAGATCGAGCACCATGCGTCCCTCGTGATCGATGGCTGTGATCTACTTCGGGGCATCAGCATTCAGGAGTTTCGAACACTCGAAAGCCTTTTTCCTCCGAAGTACTCCGTACCTAGAGTTACATATCGAATGCCATATGTTTTCCCCAATCAATGGTCGATATATTTCATTTTCCCCACTTCGGGCGACTTGCAGTCAACGCTTCTCTCTTTCCTCTGAAATGACAGATCTTTTTCCATGCACCCCTTCCAACGAAGGGTTGGGACAAATTTGGGACTTCAACCTTTGGAAATCCTCGTTCCTTCACACTTCGATTCTCTCGGAGTGACTTCTCTCCGGAGTGCAAGATCTGACGACACCTGTCCCTTTGGCTTGGACAACTCAGATCTGCTTCGGCTCTCGACTCTTCAGGAATTTTGTGATGAAAAATCCTCTTTTCTCCCAGAGTCGGTCAACGTCGGGTTGATCACAACCTCAATCTAACGGTTTGAGAGTATCTACGTGAACCCAGAGATCTACTGCTCATAACTTCTGTTCAAGGGTCCCTTGGGTCCTAGTGTGTGACACTCTGAGAGGGACACCTTGCAATGTTGTCACTCGACACATGGGCCACCCACCTGAACTCGACGTAATACACACATCTCCTCGATCGAACGACCATGATGGATATCGAAGGATCCTTAGATCCACGGTCCACATTAACTTCGAGACTTCAGGACTTCAAGGGTTTTGGTGTTACCAAACCTCTATTCTCCCGAAGTGGTCAACGTCGGGCTGACTATATCGTAAATCCTATGGTTAGGAGAGTCCCAGGGCATCCTCATATCTACATCCCAGATTAACTTTGGGACTTTAGGACTTCGGGGGTTTTGGTGTTACCAATCCTCCATCCTCCCGAAGTGGTCAACGTCGGTCTGATTGTATCGTAGATCCAACAGACGGGATAGTTCCCGGGCATCCTCAGATCTACGACCCATATTAACTTCGGGACTTCGGGGGAATTCTCCTCCCGTACAACGAATATGCTCGATTCACCGAACCCGCAGAGTTTGAAGGGTTCTAAGGGTTAACACACATGTTCTTTCTCCAGATCCGATGATCATGAAGAACTTCGGCTTATCCCAAAATAATCTCATCCATTCGTCTTCCAAACGAAAGGATCTCTCCTTTCGGGACTTAAATCTCACTATCCTACTTGAGCTTTGTCAACTCCTTAGATACTTAGGTATTTTGCGCTAATTATACTGAACTTAACACTTAGAGAAATCCTCTACACACCCCTTGCGCTCATTTATGAACTCTAGAATTAAAGGGGGTTCTCCATTTCTACATGCATCGTAGAGACTTTGTACATACATGCACTACCTCTCCTGAGCTTAACCGACTCCTTCCTTCAAAACGAATGGTAGTGTCGGCATGCACACGTGAGGCTATGCCCCAAGGTGAACAAATTCAAAGTTCATTTATTTTAACTTGAGCCACCACGGGGCTCAGGAATTTATGTGTACAAGTAAGAGAATTACTTATTTTTACATATACATTTAGGTAAAATTAGAGGGATACGGTATAACCATTGAGAAAACATGTACATCCCTACAACATTCATAGGATATCCAAATTTAATTCACAGTTACCACTTAAATACACATGATATGAGAATACTTATCTATTATATGTTGTATCCAACTAACTGACTGTGGGTGTTCGTCCTTCCACCCAACCATAGGCTCAAAGGCATTCATTCTTATCACTCTGGCCACTCCCGTTCCAAGCCATGCTATCACTAGGGAATTTATGCCAATTCTCATTGATCCTTTCTCTTTCGCATATTTTGCGAGGTTTATCAAATGCTTCCTCAGCATCAAGCTCACGACCTTATGATCAGGTCCCATTCTCTGCATACTCTTAGATATCTCCCTCTCTGTCATGGCCTCGATGAGGTTTTTCAGATGCTTTCTTTGCATCGAGCTCATGGCCTTCGACTCGTTCTCTACTGCTCGAATGTTCGTCACATTCTCCACTCTTCTCTTCATATCCTCTTGCATGCCTTGCACGCACATCCCTCCTATCTTGTTTCCTGCTATCAGAAGGAAACTCCAGTTAGTCTGTGTTTGTCAGACCATGTGGTACTTCGGGTTGACCTTCCACAACTAGACCATGCTTCTATTCATGGGGGTGGTTGAGGGTTCAACCACCGATCCTTTTCTTATTAAATGTTCTCTTATCGTTCTCACATTATTTCCTCTAATGATATCATGGCTAGTACTTTCAAGGCTTCACCCCCACATTCAGTTATTGGAAATTAAACAATGATACATTTACAATTTTCCCATGCCACAACGTGGTAATCCTTATTAATGATTAATTACAAGTTGGGGGAAACATGGGTGTTACATAGTGGATTGGAATTGTTGTTGGAGTTTGGAACCTGGGTTTGGGGTTGTTGTGTGTGGAGAGTGGATAGCCAGAGGGTCGTATATCTTTATAGACTCATAGCCTCAGCTTGGGGGTGGCCTACTATTGAGATAAAATGAACAACAACACCTATGGATAAAATGTTCTTCCTCTGCATGTAGCCAATTGGTTAATTATTAACAGATAAGTGTTTTGTTTTTTTATTATGATTATTCATTAAGTGAATGTTTTGTTGGAATGTTGTGTGTGTTTTTTGTGTGTTTACTGTATGAATTCACGTTTTTATAAATATTCTTAGATGCATGGGTAAATCAACAGGATTTTTGCTGTAATTTTTATGGGCCTCTTGCCCCTTGGTTTTTCTTTTATATGCATGGGGATTTTTTAGATTCATATTTAGCAGGATAAGTCATTTTTTCAGTGATGGGACTTAGCTTGGAGGCTGGGTACGTTACAAAATTTATGCAAACCTATCAACCCTTGACTCAACTATGTCACCACCCTCATCGGTGAGTTGAATAATTATTCCATTGATGATCATTAATTTTCTTCCTTCATTGGAAAACTCTAAAATTCTCCCATGGGCAAACTTAATTTTTCTTCCATTGGCGAACCAAATTTTTTTCCATCAACAGACTCAAATTTTTTCTTTTCGATGGACTCTAAAATTTGTCTCTTGCTGAACTTAATAAAAAATCCTTTAGCAAACTCAAAAATTATAATCCTTTGGAAACTCAAAAAATGAACTTCAACAGCCTACAAAAAGGTTCTACGGTGATCTCAACTTTTTTTCTTTTCAGCAAACTCAAAAATTCCTTCTCATCGGTGATCTCCAAAATGCACTTCGACAACCTACAAAAAGGTTTGTTCAGTGGATTACGAAAAAATTCTTTTGACAGACTTAGAAAAAGTTTTTTCCATGGTCTAAGAAAAAAATATTTCGATGGTCTAAGAAAATTTTCTTTCGATGGTCTTAGAAAAACTCTTTTCGACGGTCAAGAAAAAATTATTTTGATGGTCTTAGAAAAAGTCTTTTCAATTGTCTAAGAAAAATTGCTTTTGTCGGTTTGAAAAAATTGTGCCATATGTGAACTTCATAAAACATCTTTTCCGGTGGATTTAATAAAATTTCTCATCAAAAGACTTGACAATCTATCTTCGGCGAAATCAATTTAACTTAGAAGCTTTTTACCACATCCACGGTGAATCTGAACCGTCCATTTCAAGATCAAAACTAATCTGGGTCATCAATGGGTATACGTAAATTTTCAAATAAAATTTGCACAGGGACGCCATGGAAGTTCTGTACTAAGATTTGCATGTTTGATTTCGAACCTACACTCACCCATCCAATACTTTGTGACCAATACACACTGGATTCATCTAAAAAACATGGATTTCTATGTAATTTCATGATTTCCACCCAATTCCAATATAGATTGAAACTTTGCAATAGCAAATCTTAAAAAATTCACATTGGTCTCTACCCATATAGGTCTTGTTATCGCACAGTTTGTAGCTAGGATAAAAGTCTAAAAGGTAGAGGGCCAAACTGGCGTAACAAGAACCTATCCCACACAATGTCACCATGATGAGAAGGTTTTTTCTTTTTAGGGAGGCTAGGCCCAGGGGAGACATCCCCGATGACCTGGGGTTTTGAAGAGGCTAAAAAAGATAATTAGACAATGACAAGTTTCCCCCTTCACAGGTCACCACCAAAGCAGATAGTCCG
>ML807563.1:197269-211581 GCA_009831015.1 Picea engelmannii
GGCCATTCCTTCTACACTAATCAAAGTGCACCTTGGAGAGAATGTATAAACCCTAAGGAATGACTGTCCGAACCATTTCCTCTATTAACCACAAGAGGAAAAGATTGTCCTGCATCAACCTCCAAAACAGACCATTCCTCATGTTAACCACAATGAGAAATTGTTGTCCGACGAGGTGGGCCAGTCTTCTTGAGTAACCCTCAATAAGAGAGACTACCCTATACCACTCCCCATGTTAACCACAATGGGAAGTCGTTGTCTATGATACATCAACAATCTTGACCATTTCCCATGTTAACCACAATGGGAAATCGTTGTCCGTCAGAAATCTCAATCCACTTTCCGGACAAGAAAGAATCTGTCCAAGATGGACTATTTTTCGATGAATGTATTCAATAATATTTTAGTGCTCCCTCCCAACCTGGGAGTCATCTCTTCCTTTTTCAATAAGGAAGTCGTCTCCACGAGCTCCAACTTGAGTACACAAACTCTTTCATCTTTTACCAAAATGTTTTCTTATCTGCTCATCTATGAAGATATGTATTGGAGAACCACTTTCTCCTTTCCGAATTTCATTACGGGTAATGTAATTCTTGATTTCAAATGTAATTTGGTCTGGAACACTGGTTTTCTCTAAAGGCTTCATGTAGCTCTGATCAATAGAGTATATCATTGTTAGAAAACTGGAACAGTCCATGTGGCACTTCTTCTGTCATAATTAGATCTGATCTACTGAGTAATCATCTTGATACAATATCTTTGTTATAGAAAATATTCACCACGCTTCTGTTGTGCACTGGAGGTTCTCCACCAATTTGTCTTCTTCTATCTTCATGCAAGGGTCTCTTTCTGGTATGCCTCAAAGTCTTGAGGTTGCTCTTCATACACTCTTTATTCAATTTATCCGGAGAACATTCTTTGCATTCATCTGATGTAGAACTCCAACTCATGAATGTTGTGGATGATATAATGACTCATGTAGATATATGTCTGGTGTACTGAAACAAGTAATCATCATATTATTCTTCCTCCATTTGGGATAAACTCTAGTTATAGATCTCGCAATGCTTTCATTCATAAGTCTTTCATACACCGTTCTTCATCACGACTTTCAGTTCCTCTGCTTGATTTCTTTTATTGAGTTCATATCAGGCTGGTAATCTTGTGATTCTTAATATAATGATTGGTTTTTTTGGCTTCTCTTTCTTTCTTGGAATCTTCATGTTCTTCCTCGTGTTTAGCTCTTAGGTCCATGGAGTAGATTCCATTCTCTAAAGATTCAATTTCTTTCTTTCATCATAGGATCACGGTTGTGGATGGACAACCAGGGATACTTTAAGGCTTCTCTTCGAGGAAGACTTCTTCTAAGGTTGAACTAGACACGTACTGTCTTTCATGGTTGCTACCATGGATATATACTTCATCATCTTCAATGGATCATAGGATTAGCTCCCTCCTAATCATTACTTCATGTATGAGTGCATATAATCGACTCCCTCCATCTAACAAATTCCATGCTTCCGTCTGCATCCTTATTGTCTTCTGCAATATATAATTGGCTCTCTCTGTTTAATAGAGTCCACACTTCCATCTTGTTGTCTTCTACAAAAATGTTATAAGTCTCTCTCTAACTTCTTTTTGTCTTTGCTTCTTCTGAGTCTCTTCATGATTGATTCAACATATTTCATCCTTTCATGTGTATTATCTAATGATATCAATCCTTATCTTGTTTTTCTTTCATAGGTATAGTTCTTCTTGGAATACATTATCTTTCAAGGGATAGATATACAAGATATGTACAGAGACGATACAAACGAGATATGTACAAGAAATAAAAAGAGTATTGTTACCTTTAGAAGAAGAAGTCTCTTTCATCCTGCTTAGTCTTCTTTGTAGGTTCCTTTTCTTCGAAAACTGATGCTTCATGTTTCTCCTTCCTTTTCTTTAGCTCAGGACAATGATTCTTGTAGTGGCCATACTTTCGACAGTTGAAGCATTGTACTTCTGAAATGTCTTTCTCTTGATTTGCTTCCTCCTTGAACCAAACTTCCTTTTGTTCATGAAATTCTTGAATCTTGTTGTGAAGGATTGATCATCGTACTTCTTTTGGGGTTTCTCTTTTGCACTCATCCTTGATTTTTATTGAGCATAGCAAGTCCAAAGTTCTTCAAATGTCGGATACTCCTTCCTTGTGTTCATGCTTGCGGAAAATGCATCCCATGTCTTGGGAAGACCATTGAGTACTATGTTTACCAATTTCTTATCTGAAATGATTTCTTTAATAGCTTGTAGTTGATCTCTTAACTGAGAGATTCTCACAAAGTATGATGTTATGATGTCATCATGATTCATCTTCATGTCACGAAGCTCATTCTTCAGACTCATTACTTGTCAAATGTTTCTGACCGAGAAGAGATTTGTTAGGGCATCGTACATCTTCTTCGATGAGTCAAGATGGGAGATGTAGGGTATCAAGTGGTATTTTATAGATTCTGTTAGCACTCTGTAATTTTCCCAAGGCTGTAAGGCAGTCACAGAGGCAACATCAAAACCACTTCGAGTCTTGGATCTAGCCCTCCAAGACTCAGAGAGGGATCTCTCTGTCTGATATAGCTCTGTTTTAATAGATATTAGGCTAGCTATGAAAGTAAGGGGTTGGGGTTTTTGAAAATATTTAGATGAGGATGTGGTTGACGAGTTTCTCAGATCACCATTGGGCTATGGGGTCTGTTTATAAGGCAATGATCAAATCAAATCTAGAGGTAAATGTCTCCACAGGGCAATATAGTAACAACTATTGGATCGAATCAAGTTTAAAGGGTGTCGATTTGAGGAAGAAATGGGGGAGAAAAAAATGAGCAAATGAGCAGTTAAGAATTCATAGACTGAGTTTTAGAAGAAAACATAAAGATTATTGAAAAATTTGGACAAAGAGTATGCATGCATAAATTCTTCTCCATTAACTGTTTTTCAATAATAAGAAATGAAAATGTTTGAATGATAGCAGAAAGATGACTAAAAACAGACAAGGGACACACCACCAACACTGCTACATGAGAATCCTGTAAATCATTTCCTCCATTACTGATTTGTCATTCCAAAATTACAGAGAAACCTCCTGAAGTAACAAGGCCCATAGTCCAGCCAAAAAGGGCCAAAATATTTACACAGGTCGAACCCTTTTACATTAAAATCCTCTAAATAAATAGGATAGATAATCCCAATAAGTTTTGGAAGTCGGTTTAACCACCTCGGCCAAAAATAGCCACCACTCCCACAAAATTTGGAGCTTTCTGCCATGAAAGACGGACCGGTTTTCTGCGAAAGAGGGGTCCGAACAAACGTGTTTTACTCTTCCATGATGACACCTGGGAGAAAACTGAAAGAGTTTATTGTAGGTGGGAATTTGATGGACAAAAAAATCCTTCGGTTTCGCCAAATTCGTCCCCAGCTGGCCGTGACAGCTCCTGCAAGATCGGGACTGTAACGGAAAATTGAGAATCTGGAAAACTGGGCCTCGAAGATGTCTTCGATTCTCCCTTCTCGTAGCTCCGTTGAAAAAACTGAGAGAGGTTTTTGTTCTTCAGTCCATGATGAGAAAAAACCTCTCTCAGATTTTTAAAATCCGTCTTCGTTTTCCCAAAAATTGATCTGAAAGAGGACGTCGTAAAACAAGCAAAAATTAGGCAAAAATGGGAAAAGTGGTTTTTTTGATGAAAAGTGGTATTCCGGACCCCCCCCCTCCATTAAAGGCAGAACGGACGGGGGGGTCCGTAATCAAATCTGAACCATGGATTTATGCGCTCATTCCTGGACCGTCCAGATCTGCACAAATCTTATCACCGATTCCGGACCCCCCCCTCTCGTTAAATTCCGGATGGTGAGGGGGGGTCCGGAATTTTTTAGGGCCGTTGATTAAATTGCATGATTTGAGTGGAGTGTACGGGGTGTATGAAGGTGTGTGGAGTTAGTGGAGTTAGGTGTGGGCGGGAGTGTGAAGGTGTGAGTGGAGGGTGACGTAGGAGTGAGGTATGAGGGGGGTGAGTGGAGTGTGACGTATGGTAGGAGGGTGACGGGGTAGGCTTAGGTTAATTTAGGTTTTATGTTTTTAAATTTTATTACATGTTATATTGTATTGTTCACATTTTTGTGTTTTGTTTTATATTTTATTTAAATGTTTTTATATATTATGTAGGTTTATTATAATATGTTTTGTTTTTTATATTTAATTATTATATTATATTTTTTGTTTTTTAAATTGTTTTATATTTTTATATTGTTTTTTGTATTTTCTTTTTATTTAGTTTTTAATTTTTTATGATTTGTTTTATTTAATTTTAAAACTAACCTAGTTACAAATACTAACTTAATTATTAACCATTAATTAATTAATTAATTAACAATTGATTTGTTATTAATTAACCAACTAATTATTAACTAATCTAGCTTATTAAACTAACTACATTAACATTTATTATTATTTTAATCTAACTGACCTATTGTTTTTTTTGTTCATCCTAAGTCTGATTATTCACGGATGGGTGACGAGCGAGAGGTAGTCAATGGGGCCACAAGACAAGGGAGTGAGGGCGCAACGTGTATGAAGGATGCAGCAGGGTGATGGGGGATCGAGCGAAAAGAATGGAGGGAGGAAACGGGATCAATCGAGCCATACTTCGTCATCACGAGAGAAATGCCAAATCAACAGTCGAAGAATCGAGTCGCCTATAATTATAGGACCCCAACAGATTCCACTATGATACTCATATAATTGTTGTCACCGTCTTTGAACTTCTCCATAGCTGCAACGTTCCGCGGTTCCTTCTCTTTTCCTTCTTCAAACTCTGGTTTCACGATATTTCCTTTCACGATATCCAACACTTTATTCTTGGCAAGGATGAGGTCAATCATTGTCTTCCACACTTTGAAGTTAGAAGCTCCATCTAACTTGTTTTCTGACTTCATAGAATAAGTCATGGCTGCTTTGACTTGGTCAAACCCTAGATTTGACCAAAAACTCAAACTTCATGTCTTGGTTTGCTGAGAGTACCAGGAGATGTGCTAGGCTAGGGCACACTGATCTATCTGGAGATTAGGTCAATCCATTCACTTAAGGTGCCTCAACAAGAGGATTAAGGTTTTTGCAACTGCACCTGCTAGTAACCCTAGCTGCAGTGATTTGGTGACTGCTCCTGCTAGAAACCCTAGCGACAGTTCTTCAACGAGCTTAATATCCTTCTGGTTATGTTTCCTTCGAGCGGTTAGACTGAATGAATGAGGTGTGGGCCTATAACCTGTTAGAATATAAGTGGATGTGCTCGTTTTACCATTGACAATACCCTTGTCACCCAACCATAGGCCGAAGGCACCCTCCGAGCACCTTAACCTTGACAAAGAATCACTACAGAAGAAAATCCTAGGCCAGATAGCCAAACAAAGGGTAGCACACCTTTCCCCAAGGATAACACATCAACAAGAGCTGATCAGATAGTCCAAACCCTAGCCAAGAGATAGTCCAAGCGTAACTTCTAGTTGCAACAGCTGCAACGACAACTCTCCTCCAAACCTGTGCAGAAACTGGGCAACTGCAGTGCGCACAAGTGCTGCTCTGCAATTCTGAGACTGCCTGCCAGAATGAGAATTGGCCTCCTGTATTTATACTAATTTTGGCTAACTGCCTGGGTCGACTTCTCATTCTAGGTATCTGTCTGTTCAATATATAGTATTATTTCTGGCTGACTTCTTCTCTTGGAGGCTAATAACCTAATATAAATTATCTTCTTGAGTCGACAAGTCTTCTAGGGTTATTAGCCAACTCATTAAGGTTTCTTCTTGCTTCCCGGAGTATTCTATCCTCGTCAGGTTTACACATGGAGGTAAATACCTCCCACAGCTACCATAATATCAACAAAGCCAAGGCTATGAATCCACAAGGATGAGTGCCTAGGCTGACTCTGATCTCACACAGATAGTCAAACTCTCATGTTTCTACAATCTACTCAATCACACAACAATCTCAACTTGTCGACTCTCTTTCCTCTACAACCTGCACAACCCAAATAAAGGAATCCCCTTCTCTACAATGTAGTCCCTCGGGCTATTCCAATTCTTTCTAGGGATTTAGTATAGTTTAGCCAGGAAATATCAATGCTGGAAGCTCCAAAGATTCTTAGTTGTGGACAATTTTCCCCAAATGCCAATGCTTCCATGCACCGAGGCATCCTTACATTGTTGGAAAATAACAATTCTCCTCATAAAACCATCTAACAATGGATCTCTACCATAGAAATATTATATTGTCTCCAAGAACCAATAATGAGAGTGAATGAGAGTGAAAGGATGAGGAATCCCCCCAAAAAACCATCAAAATATATGAATGCTTATAATGCACCATGTGTCTTCCCCAAGAAGCTCATGTAATTCATTCCCCCCCACTAATTCAGATATGGGTTTAATCAAATATAATAATGTGTTCTATCCCCTTAGCTACCCCCCTCTCTCATGGAATCATACCCCTCTATAACTTTATCCCTGTCCATATGTAGCTAGTGATGTATTTTTATAATTAATATTCAAAAGTTATTACATTGCTAAGCCCTCCAACCTTTCATCATGTAAAAACATACATTATTGATATGGGGATCGAAATCGGGGTATTACACTTACAAATTAGAACTTCCAAGCCACTCTAAACTCCATCTTATATTTCACGTCTCTTTCTTAAAGAAAGTGGTTGGATCTAATTACCACAATCAAACTAGCCTTCCCAAATTGGATGAAGAAGGTTCCATTTGGTCGCATCTTGAGGCTATCCTTGAAAAAAGAGAGTGTTATATTTGTTAGTGCACTATCCAGGATATCCTAACATGATGGAAGGATACACAACTAGAGGATGCCACAGGGGAACCAACAATGATTCTTCAACAATTCCCTCATCTCCAACCTTGAGGACATTGTTGCATTTTAAGGGAGAGGGCATGTTAAGGTACTAACCTCCCTAACCCCTTAAGTAGATAGATATGTTACTATGTATTTCTATCTATGGAGGTCATGACTAGTAAATAAGGCCCATGTAATAGTTTGAAATCAATAAATGTAAGAAGGCTTACTAGAAGGTTTCGCCTACTAGAAATTTCCTTCTCTAAAATGTTCCTAGGAGGTAGAAAGTACTATATAAAGATGTAGAATCAATGCAAAAGATGTCTTGTGAATTTATTTTTAATCAAAATCTGCTCAATCATAGGTTTCCCCCTTGAAGAGGCAAGTGAACATTACTTCCATTAATAAAGATAAAACATTTTGGTGCTATTATGGTTCATTATTTGTCTATTACAGTTGCTAATTGTCTTTTTTGTAGTAAAAAAAGGCAATATATGTTATTTATGTTATGTATCTTTCCTTTTTCTAATAAACACCATAACATTTGTATCATATATCACTTACTTGATTGCAATAAAACCATTATTGACTTTTCTATGACTAGTGATATTTGTTATCACGACATTCCTAGGGGTCCATGCTAACTGCCCCTTATTACTATATTATTTCCTCTTAACTGCATAGTGGACCTATTTATTACCCATAAACTACAAATTGGGCCTATTCCATGATTATTCCCACATTACATTAATTATCCCCTTAGGTACCTTCCTAGGTACCCCATATTATCTTCCGTGGGTACAGTACACCAATTTGGTCACCCTGTACCAAGTTTGACGTTTGACCATTTGCATTAGTTTTTCTTCATCAAAATCAACATCACTCACCATTAATAGATCCCTTGACACCAAATAAGTTGTTGGAAAATTGCATTTCCCTTTGAAAACGTGTTTTACCTCTGAATCATGGGTTCCCTTCTTTATACATGTGATCACAGAGATGATTTCCCCCTTTTATGGCTTCAAAGTTGTAATCAACCCTAAATTTTGGGAAAAAATTAAAAAATTATGTAATTTTTTGGCTTATATTGGGGTGAATATGATGAGGCCACTTGTATGGCTCTCATTTAACCCCTTCCAAGAAAACCTTCTCTCTCCAAACCACCTATCTATGTAAATAGGAGGTGAGGACTGAGGACGAGAGGGGAATGATGCTTGATCTCAAGTTTATGATGCTAGTTTTCATTCCTTATGAATTTTGAGGATTTATAAGGGTGAGTTTACATATTACTCAAACCTCAGAGGAAAAATGAAATCTTATGAGGATTGATGCCTAAATTAAGTTAGCAGAGAGGAGGTCATCATCAAGCACATGTTAGGTGTACATATGTGAAAATTATTTCTCTAATATTGAATATATATGCTCTCCCCCCTCCCCATATCACATACTTATTATATGAGGACTGAATTTGCATTGAGATCAGTGATGTTGATAATGATTAATCATTATTGGTTCAATTTCCCTACCTAAGTTGATTTTTTGCTTGCTAGTAATAGGTAGTAATTTGATTATTCAAGAAGAATATTTGATTTATCAATTGGAGTTGATAAGGTGTTTTGGTTGTATGTGTGTATATCTTTTGGAATGAGGAGGAACTAAACCATTCTTCTTCCAAGGTGTTTGAATAGTGATTCAAAGGAAGGACTTCCAAGCATCATTGCAAGTGTGATTTTCTTCCTCTTCTTCATTGCCTACAATTTGCAATTAAGAATTAAATCAAAGATTAAAATTGATTAGTTTAGATCTTGTATCTATCAATGGTTCACTCAATCAACAACTAGGGAGGTTTCCATACTCATATGTGCGAAAAATACTACAATGATATTTATGTGTTTTATGTACCTATTTGAGTTTTCTACATTCATGCCTTGGCACAATGATTTGTTTATCATTCCGACTTGTTATGTAGATCTGTGTAATGTTATGGTTTGTCAATGCGCAATAATGTGTTAACCCTCGATATAACCTAGTTATTTGTTATACCACCACCAACAAGACCATAATTTATCTAGGCGACCTTTGGGTTTGCTGGTGTTTCAAAAACAATCCTAAACCTTGCTAGATTTACAATAGTTTTGTAGATCCCAAACTTTCAGTGCACTTTTTGGGTTTGTTCAATGCATTTTTGGTAATTCTGATATCATAGTGTGACTGTTAATGATGACTAGGCCGACCAAACATGTAGAACTTAGAATAAACTTTGGAATGAGCCAAAGAATTCCCATAATAGAGTTCATATGTAAAATTTATGACCCTAGGAAGTTGACATACCAACTCAACGTGTAGAGTTAGTGTTTTTTTTATCTTAATTTTTCGCCTCTTAAGATTTTTGGCATTATGAAAAATGGTAGTTTTAACCTCTCATACTTATAAACTTTTATAAAATTTTTGTGGATAAGCATCACTATACATCTCTTTTAAATAAGTTACCATCATTCTTTCTACTTTATCTTTCCATATACATTACACTGTTTTTTACCAATGTTTTTTACTATAATACTCTCTTTTCACCATGTTCTCCCATCACTTTTATTCATGTTTTCAGTATATCAATATTATGAACATTTCTCTATTTATACAATTGGTTTAGTAATTGACTTCCTTCCAAAATCAAATATGTATAAAAACAATTTTAACATTCCTAAATATTTGAAAAAAACAACTAACCTTTACAATGATGACGATATAAATTGAGCTAAATATAATTATAACATTTTACAAAGTGCAGGTTGTGGTGGAAATATTCGAATAAGTAAGACTTCAAAGGGTGAAGGAGAATTTCCTTAGGAAGGACACCATTGAAAGGATACCATTGAAATTTGTGTAAGTTTGTGCACTGTGTACCATTGAAATGTGTGTAAGCTTGTGCATTATGTACCATTGAAATGTGTGTAAGCTTGTGCACTAGGTCAAAGAGTTAGGCATTAAATTATGGTACTTAATGATGACTAGGCTGACCAAACATGTAGAACTTAGAATAAGATTTGCAATGACCCAAAGAATGCCCATAATAGAGTTCATATGTAAAATTTATGGCCTTAAGAAGTTGACATACCGACTAGGCTCCTTGAGACATGCATTCCTTTTACCACCTCAACGTGTAGAGTTAGTGTTTTTTTTATCTTAATTTTTTGCCTCTTAAGGTTTTTGGCATTATGACAAATGATAGTTTTAACCTCTTGTACTTATAAACTTTTATAAACTTTTTGTGGATAAGCATCACTATACATCTCTTTTAAATAAGTTACCATCATTCTATCTACTTTATCTTTCCATATACATTATAATATTTTTTACCATTGTTTTTTACTATAATACTCTCTTTTCACCATGTTCTCTCATCACTTTTATTCATGTTTTCATTATATCCATATTATGAACATTTCTCTATTTATACGATTGGTTTAGTAATTGACTTCCTTCCAAAATCAAAGATGTATAAAAACAATTTTAACATTTCTAAATATTTGAAAAGAACAATTAATCTTTACATTGATGACTATATAAATTGAGCTAAATATAATTATAACATTTTACAAAGTGCAGATTGTGGTGGAAATATTCGAATAAGTAAGACTTCAAAGGGTGAAGGAGAATTTCCTTAGGAAGGACACCCTTGAAAGGATACAATTGAATTGTGTGTAAGCATTAAATTATAACTCCTCACATGATGGACGCCATTGATAGGTATATAAGATTATGCCATTGAGCTTATTCATAAAGGTGTTGGCTTTTATATAAATATTTTCTCTCTTAAAATAAATGTATTAGGATGAATACATATTTCCTCTTTTTAAAATAAAAGTGTTATACACATAAAATTTAAATTTGAATTTGATATAGAGATTAATAATTATTGATAGAGGATGATATATATACTAATCAATTTATTTATTGAAAATTATATATATATATATATATATATATATATATATATATATATATATATATATATATATATATATATATATTAAAATCAAATTTATTTGATAGATAATAACATTTAAATAAAAACTGAGTAAACAAATAGATGTAGAGAGAGTGTTTATATTTTATTATATAAATTTGATTGCATTGTATATATTATTATAGATTTATTTATAGGTTTATATATGTAGAGATAGTCACGGGTTTGATCCAAAATCTTTTCCATGTTATTTATAACTTTCCACCACAATTAATCCGTCAAACTATTGTCTATATACGATCATTTTGTTCTTTGGAAACACTTGGAATACTTATCTAGTTTAAAAGAACCCAAACCTCACTTCTTACTGGGTATAGAGCCCGGTTATGCCCACACCAAGTGGGTAAATATTATTTTAGACATGCGGTCGGGCATATAAGTTCAATATTAACATGTTTAATGCACTAAGGACTACACCAATTTGTTTGAGTCAGTTCAATATTAACATGTTTAATGCACTGAGGACTACACCAATTTGTTTGAGTCTTCTTCATGGAGATATACATCCAAACATCTAGATTACAACTGAGGGCTGGGAGTTGAAATATAACTAATGTTGAATATATATCTATGCAAATACAAGATACTTGGCAAGGCGGTAGCCAGAAAGCAAGGCAAGAGATGCCGTAATGAGGAAGGCAAGAAATGCCATGCTCACTGATGCTGCAGCCTGAGCACAAAAACTCCAGAAACCAGTTCCATTACAAAGTGAAAGCCACACTACATCGTAGCCCTTTCGAACAAGGTTGGATGCTGTCATCCCTGCTGATGTGCTTGATAATAACAAATACGCAAGAAACTGCACAAGAATCTCATCTGTAACTTTCAATTATTCTATATATATTAACATGTATCCATTTTAACTTCACTAATAACAAATATTCAGAGAAACTGCATAGGAATCCCATTAGTAACTTTCAAACATTCTATATATACATTAACATGTATCCATTTCAACTTCATTAATAAAAAATATTAAAAAAAAATGTAAGTTCAAATGAAAACAACAAACTTAACTATTAACTTTGTCATTAATTTGTCTTATTGTCTAAATTTATAATTAATATAAATTCAAGTCTTAAATCTAATTTACTTTATTATCCATTTTAACTTCATATTTATTAAATAGAAAATGATATAAAATTGCAAAGAATTATATCCTATTTATTTTATTCATTAACATGTATCTATTTTAGGAGGAATAGGAGAGGGGGAGTCTTCATGATTCCGTAGGAATATTATTGATTTCATTTGCTTGGAGCCTCAATTAATTATTAAACAACTTGGCAGAAGCATAAGTCTTATTGTGTGGTTTTATTTTTGTTGAGAAAGCAAATATTAGAGCAATCATATGCCCTTTTGTGTTGATCCAAAAATCTTTAAATGTAAAATTATTTCTTAAATACACATAAACATCTGACCAGATTCAGAAAATGAAGATCGTCTTTGACTATTTGCAAATAACATGTGAATGTCTTACTTATCCATTAACTTTCATAATATTGATGAATAACTTGCCGAAATAAAATGATAAAATGAAGTAATGTAAGATCAACAACAATTCAAATGGCACATAAACAATTTGTTAACGGAGTTCACCCATCTTGGGCTACGTCTCTGGGTCCCTTTTCAATCAGTGAAACTGCTCTTTAATGCTCAAATGCCAAAATTACAATGAATGGACTAACAAATACCAAGTTTGTGAAGTCACCCTTCAATTCTGTTGCTCAATCCCATAAACATAGGTCATTATTGAGTTCCTCACAAAATTATGAGAAAAATGAATATAAACATGACTATGTTTTGAATAGGTGCTTAAAGACCCCTTTTTGCACGGATAACAAGACTTTGGGTCTCATACATGACAAATTGGACTAAGAATTTTCATACATAGAATTTTTACACAAAATAGATATCACCATCAAATTTCTCTCAAAATTATGAGAAAAAATGAGTATAAACACTTTATACTTCCCTCAAAGAACTCAATAGCACACAAAACGAGGCAAGACAAAACTATGAACACCTCTTGCACACAAAATGAGACAAATTTGAACTTGGCATGAAAATTATGTTGGGCTCTCTTGGCACCAATCTCAATGCCATATGCAGGCCAGACACTGAGTTTATATAGGCCAAAGTCGGCCTAACCGAGCCCCTTTATTCTCGGGTTGCTTAGTTACTCTTTAAATAAATATTAGCTTGTTTGTATAACAAGCAATGCATTTGGCACGTTGGTAGGGGAATCTTTGCTAAAACGTTAGAATATTCCCCTAGAGGTTATGGGTTCAATTCCAATGGGGAACCAATTTTACTCTCCCTTAGCCATTATTGGCCAATTGAAGAGTGCCACGTGGCACTCTCTAATTGGTCCACATGTCATGCCACCATTAGTCCATCTTTCTGCCACATCACTATATGGATCTACCACCTCAACTTCTTGTCATCTTCCACCTGTACCTGCCATGTCATCGTACGAATTCCATGTCATTCGTACGGATGACATGTGGCACTTTTTTATTGGTCCACATGGACCCCCAAAAATGCCATTTCAAAGTGACACGTGACAACATGTCGTGCTGCCACGTCACCATGTTGACATCAACATGATGTCATATGTTAGTAGTACGACATGTGCGAAAAATCCACGTGGCATCTTGTGGGCTTGCCACATGGCACCCATTCTTTGACTTTTGATCGTTTGACCAAAAGTTTTACTGGCCATAACTTTTGCATACGAACTCCGTTTGAGATGATTTTTGCCCAGTTGGAAAGATATCGTCGATATCTACGCAATCGATTCATTTTCAAGAGCATTTGAGAAAATCAATTTTTGAGCATTTTTGGATCCTCCTGGATCTCTTTGAGCATTCCAGATCCTACTAGATCACACCTCCCAACTGAAGAAATTTTGGACCTCCAAAAGTATGGATTATTCAGAAATGAAGTGAGGGCATTGTCGCCTCTATTTTCTAGTATCATTCACCCATCCTACTTGGATAACAAGCACCTGACTCATCACAACCATAATGAAGACTGAAACAACATTGTTGATTAAGTTAACCATTCCCTTACATTCACAAACTCGGTCATTTATTGTTGCAACTACTAACCATACTCCATTGATTAGTAATAATCTAAACAACAAAACTGAATATACAGATGTGAAAGAGAATGAACCGTCAACATATTTTCCCTTCTTAACAGGAATAACATCAACCAAAGGACTTGTTTTACTTTCAACCATAGGCTGTAAATATGGATCTTGGATACTAGCATCTGCCCTGTAGTGACAACAGTAAAATCCATCTTCATCTGATGAACTCTCATAATGAACTCAATTCAATCCTTGAAAAGATGATACTTGTTATGTTCCCTGTAGAAAATGGCCTTCTTATCATACAAG
>ML807564.1:9199-23529 GCA_009831015.1 Picea engelmannii
TCCTCTAAAAGCCTTGCTCACACCTCAAACAAGTGCGCCCTACCCCCTAGAATGCACCCTTGCTCATGTAACTATGTCCTTCCTCCTAGAATGGGCCCATTCTCATGTAAGTGTGCCCAACTCCATGGAAGCACCCTCCACACTAGTTTGTGCCCTCCTAGCTCAAGAAGCCAAGATCAAACCCTTGTGCGCCCTCCTCTCGTCAATAATGCACCCAAGTGCTCTCCAAACCCTCACTCTCTCTTTCTTTTCACTTCTCTTCTCCTCACACAACTCTCTCAAGTGATCAAGTGAACATTGAGCTTTATCCTTACCCTTTTCCTCCTTTAGCCTCTCTTTGGCCAAACCTAAAATACCAATGGCCTAGATTCAATCTAGCCAAGTCTAATCAATGGGTGAGATTTAATCTCAAAAATCTCACTTAGAAAATCCACTTGCTCAAGTTTCCTTAGTTTTCTTTATGTCTATTAATTCACCCACATTATGAATTAATAGTCACTTTTGACTTAAGTGACAAATTTGACTTTATGACTTAAGTGATAAAGTCAAAGTGAAATTAGATCATAAAGTAAAGCATAAAGGGTAATAGTCTCCCCCTTTGTGTTTAGAGACTCACAAACACAGGGGGGGCACTTTCCAAGGTACCCAAACATCAACACTCCCTCTTACCGAGGAAATTGTCACTCACCCCTCCAATCTCATCCCTACAGTGGATATTGTTTCCTACTAGCAAATACTCGGTGGGTATGGTTGTACCATGATCATCAAAAGTGGCCTCTGACTCTAATCTACTTGACCAAAGATCCTCATCTTGGCATATCACCAAATATCTCTACCTTGGAATCTCACCAAGGATCTCTGCCTCTTGGAATCTCACCAAGACTCTCTAGCTCTTGCCATCTCACCAAGACTCTCTTGATCTTGGAATCTCACCAAAGATCCTCATCTTGGTCTCTCACCAAGGGTCTTCCTCTTGAAGAGGAATATGAAATTGATTTGCTTGTCTCCATAGCCAAGTGAGACTCAAGCCTCTCTGGTGCCCTCCTCACACTCATCAATATTTGATGCTCTGAAGCCCCTGCACCAACTATTTGTCTACTCGGTAACTATGAAATTGAAGTTGTCCCGTGTGGGCTAGTCACTGCTGAAAAATGGTGTACTCGACAACTGAGTCTATGTCCCATGAGACACAACACTCTCAATCTGTGGTACCTCCTCAAATTTGTTTGCCCACCAACCGATGGATGATGTCTCAACTATCAAACAACCTATGAGAGCACACTCCTTCTCAAACTGAGCAGTGAACTCTTGCTCATTTGTTGTCGTTGTTGCACCATCCTGCTACTTCTTCTTATTCTTGGGACATTGTCCAACATAGTGCCCCATCTCTCCACAAAAAAATAATCTCACTTTTATGATGTCTCTCTCTTTCCCACTACTACTCTATTGTGGGTTGGCCCCTCCCTTGGGACCTTGTCTAGCACCCTAATCGGTCTTCTTCTTTCCCTTTGTATAAATAGAAAGGTCCTCCTCACCCTCTACAACATGTTGTTGGCCTGAAGATCCAGAACTGCATCTCAAATCCTCCTGTACGAAGTCATACCAGAGTCTCTCCCAACTAGGCATAGACTCCCTAGCCACAATGCCTCGTACAAAACTCTCCCAAGGTTTGGAGAAGTTTTTTAAGGTTATCCTCGCCAAAACCATCAGATCCACAATATCACCAACTTCCACCAACTCATCTTGAGTCTAAGTAAATCTCCCAAGGTATGAGGTCATCGACTCTGGCTTGAGCATCTTAATGCTCCTGAGCTTCTCCTGTAGAACCATCTTCTGGATCTGATTAAGACTCTCGTATAGTTTGCACAATGAGTCCCACATCTCAAAGGAAAACTCCTTACTAGTCAAATGAGGATGACATGGTCTCTCACCGCATCACAGATACTCCTCTTTTCCTTGGTGTTCCTCTTCCTAAACTCTACTACCACCAAGGGAGCAGTGACATGAGGAAGAACCATTGGAGCCTGAACTATATCCTATAGTTCAAGATCCTCCAAGGAAAATACAATCTTGGTCTTCCAAGGGGACCAGTTGCTAACTCCTGCTAGCCTATCTTCTATCCTCATCTGTGTCGTCAACATGACTGGCCATTGAAGCCCAAACTGATGCTAAACAATGCAAAATAAAACAACCTCACTCCTGTACACACATGTATGAAAAGAGGTTGTCCAAAACTGTCCAAAACAATCCAAGATTTTTGCCCACTATATAGCCTCACTCTTGTACACACATGTGTGAAAATAGGTTGCCCAAAAAAATCCAAGAATTTTTCCCATTGTATGCTCCACAAAATCAACCAAAACCTAGACCTTAAGCTCTTAGACCATGTAACATTATGAGGAACTAAGAGGCTTCCTAACAGGTCTGTCTTTGACCTGTTGTTGGGCTCTATGTTTAAGGTTCCATAACTATCCTTATTGTTTTCTTAGAACATCAAACATGTCTGATAATTCTCTGTACCAAATCTGCCTTCAAACTTATGATTGGATGCTCCTTTTAAGGTGCCCTTGTAAGTTTTTTCGTAACTGATGTTAGCACATGCAAATACCTTAAAAACATGCAATACTCCTCTAGATCTTCTAACTACTTTACAACTAATAGAAAACTAAGCACACATGAAAAATGAACTCATAGTGTTTTTGGTCAACATGACCCTAGACAACCCCCCCCCCGGGGGGAAACTAGTTAGAGATAGATGTATATATTTGGAGATCTCAAAGCATGAGTACAACAAGGAAATAAATACAAGTGAACCTAGTACAATAGAAACCCAACTTTGGATGCTTTGGAGTTCCTTTTAGATGTCCATACTAGCCCTTGAACAAAGATTCCCTTTGCCTTGGTGTGCCCCTCTTCCTTTGTTAAGCCTCTAGCCTCTTTCCTTTTCCCTTTTCCTTTTCCTAGAGTTGACCTTGCCTTTTCCCACTTGTATAATGTGCCTCCCTTGAAGATGCCTTGTGATATCTGGTGAATCCCTTGAACAAGTGTGCCCCCTCTCTCTTTGGTGCGCCCTCCTCTTGCTCAAGTCTGAACACTTGCGCCCCCTCTCCTTGGGTGCGCCCCTCACACAAAAAATTATTCCTCTACCAAGGTGTCTCCTCACAACCTTGGTTCACCCTATACAAGTCTTTCTCACACCTCAAACAAGTGTGCCCTTCCTCCTAGAATGTGCCCTTGCTCATGTAAGTGCACCCGTCCTCCTAGAATGTTCCCTTACTCATGTGAGTGCGCCCAAATCCATGGAAGCACCCGCCACACTATATTTCACCCTCCTAGCTCAAGAAGCCAAGATCAAACCCTTATGCACCCTCCTCTCCTCAAGAATTCACCCAAGTTCTCTCCAAACCCTCACTCTCTCTTTCTCTTCACTTCTCTTCTCCTCACCCAACTCTCTCAAGTGATCAAGTGAACATTGAGCCTCATCCTTACCCTTTTCCTCCTTTAGCCTCTCTTTGTCGAAACCTAAAATACCAATGGCCTAGATTCAATCTAGCCAAGTCTAATCAATGGGTGAGATTTAATCTCAAAAATCTCACTTAGAAAACCCACTTTCTCAAGTTTCCTTAGTTTACTTTATGTCTATTAATTCACTCACATTGTGAATTAATAGTCACTTTTGACTTAAGTGACAAATTTCATTTTATGACTTAAGTGATAAAGTCAAAGTGAAATTAGATCATAAAGTAAAGTATTAAGGTTAATAGTCTCATCCTTTGTGTTTAGAGACTCACAAACACAAGGGCCACTTTCCAAGGTACCCAAATCTCAACAAAAATTTCTTTCAATCCTTGTTTTTCTTTGTTCTCAAATTTATCTATGTCCCCTTTTTTCCCTCAACTTTATTTTCCTCTTTGCTTATGTCACTTGAATTTTCCTTTTCAATTTCTTCCTTCTTCTTAGATCCATTTTCCCTCTTATATTCCTCTTTCTTCACATAATTTGTTTTCTTCTCAAATTCCTCTTTGCATGTGTATGAGAGTATATGTGATGTTAGTCCTCTATTTGTATCAACTTGTGGAGATGACCCGCCTTGTGCACCTAATGTCTCCATGGAGGGGATTGGATTGGTTTATTCCTCTCCCTTTCCCAATGTCTCAATCCCAGTCCATGATACATCTACACATGGAGGTTCCAACGAAACCCCTAAGTACTTCAATTTTTTGTCTTCGCACTTATTAATAACCCTTGAAAAGTACCTACATATTGAAGTGAACACTCATATTCTATGACTTAGTTGTGACTAGACACAGCATAAGGGATTAGATTTATAATTTAAAAGAAAAAAATTCATATAATATCATAGATTTATAATTCTATGAGTATTAATAATACTTTACCTTCTAATCAATTGTTTGTCTCATTTTATTGAATTTATTTGAGTGTATTTGATCAATAGCCTTAAGCACTCAACACCCTTTTATTTCCTAATCTATTAGTATGAGGGCATTGTAATACCTTTCTCTTATGTCTTGCTCCATCAAATGGCCTAATATCTCTCTATTAAAAATATCAAAGTCTTAGTGTCCCTAGACATTCACAATTTTCATGTCTTAGGTAATTTTGACATCCCATCTAATGGAAAACATCTACAACCATGCCCTAAAGAAAATTGTATTTGGCTTTATGTATATTGGGGCCATTTCCATTTATGTTCAAATTCATCAACTTTACTTCCCTTAATGTTATGCCCAAGTTACCTCAATGATGATCCCAATAACTAGTGTGACATATTAACTAGCCATTCAGGCTTCAGGACCATTTTTTCTTTGCATTGGATCACTTTCCATCGGTCTTAAAATTTGTCAACTTTATTTTGCTTGATGCCTTTTCCCAACTTACTCTAATGGAAATATCAAGAACTAATTTTCAGAGTTTGTTGATAATTCTCTTTGAGATTGCTTTTTCATTTACAATAGAGCCCTTCCATTATTTTCAAGTTTGGTAACATTAATTTACTTGATCCTTTTCCTGACTTAGTCTAATGATGATCTTGAGAACTGGTGTCTTTATTAGTGAGTTATTCCCTTCAAAATCACATTTTTATTTGCATTGGATCCATTTCCATAGTTTTTCAAGTTAATCAATTTTACTTTCCCTAATGCCTTTACTTGGCTTACTCTAATGACAATGCTGCCCCATGTTAACCCATTATTCCTTTTTTTATCTCTTTTTCTTTTCCACTAGAGTCATTTTCATTAGTTTTCATGTACGTAAAATGTACTTTGCCTGGCATATTTTCCCAACTTATCCCATTGACGATATGTTTCATGCCCATTAGCTACCCTCAAGGTTAGTTCCTAATTAGGTACACCATGTTTAAATTTATATGTAGCCTCTTCTTTATGCAGTTTTAAACATCTAACTTTGAGTGGATTTTATTGGGTATGTGTTTTATCCTTTGCACAGTTAGCCCCGCGTGCGATGTGAACGTTTTGAGTGCAACGGAGGGGTCACAGGAGGGGTTGGAGACCCCGATTTTTTTGGGGTGGTTTTGGCGCACAATTTTCCAACCCATGGTTTTCTAATTATGGTTAAGGAATGAAGCTTGTAATCTAATCCAGGTCTATGGATTAAGGTTTTGGATGTCACAGAATCATATATATTGTATTTGTAAATGGTGAAGTTAATACAATGAGAGTTAAAGATGTGGCTCTAAACATTTGTTGATTTTCTCGGTTTTCTAATTATGGTTAAGGAATGAAGGTTGTAATCTAATCCAGGTCAATGGATTAAGGTTTTGGATGTCGTAGAATCATATATATTGTATTTGTAAATGGTGAAGTTAATACAATGAGAGTTAAAGATGCGGCTCTAAACATTTGTTGATTTTCTCAGTTAAGGGTTTCCATGGTAAAATTTTGAGTACTATGTGTGAATGTTATTTTTTTATTTATGTTTTATAAAGAATATGTGTGTGCATTACTATATTGTAAAGGTTTAAAACCTACATTTTGTATTAGAGCAGTTATTGGCTTTAAGTGGATGCCTTTGTTGGTAAGGGTTTGGTTATCTTGGGTCTATGATAAACTTGGTTTCAATGGGAGCTTTGTAGTGGTGATTCTTGTGGTGAAAGGAAATGGCAAACAATTCTAAAAACGAGATCAAGAAAATTAATGGGAAAACAATTGAGCCTTAGAAGCTTAATATGGAGGATCTTCTAGTAGACAAACTTAACAGTGGGTCTTTCTAGATCCTGGTACTACACCTACAGGTATGTTGATGGAATACTGGACAAAGTTTGATAGGAAGGAAAAGAGAACAATTCGATTGTGTCTTTCAGATTTAGTGTTATTGAATGTCTTAGGAGAATCTATAGCCAAGGCATCATGGGATAAGTTAGGGGATTTGTATCAATCTAAGTCCCTAGTAAACAAACTTTTGCTTCGAAATAAGTTGTACCTCATGAGGATGAATGATGGAGACTCAGTTATAGAGCATCTATATTCCTTCATTAATGTAGTAAGTCAGTTGTTGTCTGTCAACATTAAAAAAATTGATGAAGATAAGTGCATTAGTTTATTGTGTTCCGTGTCGGATTCATGGGATAGTTTGGTTGTAGCTATTTGGAGTAATGCAACCACATTAAAGTTTGATGATGTGGTTCCATCCTTGTTATCAAAATAAATGAGGAAAACCATGGATAGTGTTGTAACATAGTCAAAATTTTATAAATTTGGAATTTTCAATGATTTATAAGTTAGAATTGTAAAAAAATTAGTTGCGTAAAAATAAAACCAAAAAAATTTAAAATATATAAAATGATAAAAAAAAAGTAGTTTAATTTTTTATGAAGTTTCTTTTTCATAAGATTTTTAGCATAGTTTTATTTTATTTTTAATAAAACGAAGGTTATTTCTATAGAGTTTAAACCACATTGTAGCTTAGATTTTGTTTAAATTTTAGTATTAGCTTTTGTATTTTCAATTATTATAAAGTTTTATTTTGATAAAAACGTGTTTATTTCTTGCAAATATTGATCACGCCTGGATCGTCAAATCAACAATCTAAATTTGATTGTGTCCCCCCCCCCCCCTCCTCCTCGTGTGCTCGATGTTTAACACAAAGGGGAGGTCGGGGGCGTAAAACTCTACCATAGTTAACCTCCTTTTAATGTGGCATCAATCCTTCAATTGCGGCCCTCGGTAAGTGTGATTATCCTACCCACGCTTGATCCCCCCACAATAGACATGGAGCCGACACGTGTCCAGTGTCACATCAGCTGGTGGAAAAGGTAAAAATTTGAAATTATTATTAGTTTTCCGCCAATTATATAATTGCATGAATGCATTTCGGGAGATAAAAAGGACAAAGGGCCAAATGTTTAATTTATTTTGAATTTGTGAAGAATTCAAGCACTTGATTAAGATTCTTTGTGAAAAATTGACATCATTACTCCAGCCTGATACTTGTCTCAGTCAACACCTTCCACGGGTAACTTTAAATCCTTCTTATCCTTTTTTTTATCATTATCAAAATGCAAACATCCCAACCTACAAAAAGTAAGAAAAATGTAAACCCCGCAGAAGAAGATCTTGTCGACAAAGATAAGGATGTTTTTTATCATGTCTTGTCATTCAATCCCTCTGTGTTATATCAGCAAGCAAACTAGGGTTTTTGGGATTCGGTTGACCATTATTATGCATGGGAATCTGACCTCGCCAAATTCATAGTACCTCAGGTTTACCATTTTTCAGAATTTGTAGTGTGGTGCGCTGAAAATTATGTCCCATCCAAGAGAGCCATTATTTCCATTGTTGGGTATGTTCTCTTCGAATTAAATGCTCAAAATATTAATGAGATGATGAGATGTCCATTGAATCCCAATAGTGAGCCACTAAATGAGTTAGTAGTAGCCAAATGTTTCAGAGAGTTGGAATCAAAAGATAGGGTTACCCTGTTACAATCATACCTCTGTACAAATCTTGATGTTCCTGATGATAATGTTTCCCTTCAAACAAATCTTTTTCTTGAGACTTCATAGAAAATTATCTCAATGATTTATATGATTTTGGGAAAAAATAATGATTTAATAGTTGATGGGTTTGTCTTAGGGATTATGGTTTCGATCTACCCTATTACAACCAAACCAATCACTAAATTTAACTATGCCCAATTTATATCAAATCAAATTCATTACCAGCTTTTTGAATTTGAGTCTCTTAGACGCTTCAGATACCAGTCTTATTTGGTCCACCTTTTTTTGTTCACACAAGTCTTTCATTTTATGCATCTAGGACTAAATATTGAAGATGATCTTGGTAATCCAACCTCGGTTACTCGCTGGACTTCTGTGATTATGAAGAATCCTTTGAATGTTGAATTTTCACAGTATGTGGTTTAGTTTATGTCTAAAGTCTACCAAATTATTCACAATCAGGTTCCTCCTATAATCTTTCCTGAGTGCAAAAAACTATACAGTTAATCCCAAAAAAAAGAGTGGGAGATTGGTATGTTTTTTTAACATTATACTGAAATCAGGGTTTATGTTTGTAACTTTCTCCCTTTCACTTGCCTATTTTAATGACTCCCAGAATTTTTGCTCTTGAATATGTTCGACAAAGATTGAGCTCTGATGAAACTCATTTTGTGCCAAATAAGTATAAGATGACTTTTAAATTAAAGAAGGAAGTAGGTCCTTTCATTGTCAATACCAGATCAGCACTACAGATAACAACAAAGATGCTTTCAGCTCCGGGATCACAATAGGGAGAACCATGGAATTATGACCCTCGTGCCATGATTTCAGCAAAAAGAGTTTCACATGGACAGAGTCCTTATCAACATCAGCAAAAAGAGCAACCGGAGCTATTAGCAAACCAAAATAGTTGGCAAGATTTATTGAACATTTTGCAGATCCATGGTAATGCATTTGATTAGTCAAAAAAAAATCCAATCACACAAATTCCACAGCAGTTTGAAAAGACATGTAAAAGGAAACATTCAAAGTCTACCTTAAAGAATTCAGAGACAGGGGAAGAAGGATCAGCCAAAAAGTAGAAGTTATAAGAAATTGAAGAAGAAGGAGATCCATAATTGCTTGATGAAATAATGCCAAAGAAAAAGGGCCTTGACATGACTATAGAGGTGATATCTTCAGAAATCTCAAAGGTGTGGCAGGTCAAAGTGAAACAGATTCGAGGACTAGTGATCAATCAAAGCAATTAGACCAAGTTCAGAAATTCATGGAAACTAGAAATGCAAGTGCAAGCCTCAAGAAGAATATGATTTCTAAATTATATGAACATGATACTTATCAGACCATAATGATCTCATATGTAGATTATGAGAAAGGGAGATTGAATATAGCAGTCATGGAACCAAAGGATCAAAAAAAAGTAACAAACGTCTCTATTGATCTAAATAATCTAGATCCTTTGGATAAATTTGACTTGCACAAACAAACTACAGAAATGATAAACATAGATGTTATGATAGCTAATCTTGGAATCAATAAAATTCAAGCCATCAATGATAAGCTCAAAACTCAGTTAAAGAATGAAACGTTGGCTACCAGGACTAGACAAATAAGAGTGGAGGAGCTAGAACAATGGATAATAGAACTTGGAGCCAATCCAAAAGATGATGCATCCATACAAGCACTAATGAAAGAAAAAGACAAATAAATCCAAGTTTTGAAACAAAAGCTCAAAATACCAGGAATTGACCATGTACAGATTCCAAAACTCCAGGAAATCCAGACAGTGAAAGATTAGCTTGTGAATAAAATGGTAGAGATGGGAGAGCAAATAGAAATGTATGAAAAATAGAATGAAAGTTTAAAATGAGGTTCTTCTTCTCTTCGAGAAACATAAACATCATATCCAACAATTGGACTATCAAGGGAATTAGCAAATCTAAACCTGAAAGGTGTTGAAATTGAAAGCCTAAAGAAAACAATCTCAAAGCAGAAAGAACAAATCAAAGACAAAGACAAAGTTATTTTAGAATATTAGAAGTTAAAGGCTGAGATGTTAATTGATATGGAATGGATGAAGACTAAACTATCAGGTAAACCATATTTGGTAGGAACCAAGCATCTCATCTAGGATGAAATTATTAGTGAAGTAGTCAGGGTTTGGGATTACTTAAAAATCATAGATGATGAAATTTTGTTGGTAGATGAAGCAGATAAGGTAATACATAAATAATTTCATGAATTGGGAACAAGACCACAAGCAGCCACTCAAATCATAAAATTATTGAATTCCAATTCTAGAGAAACGTTGTCAAGGAAATGTGTTAATGACAGAACAACAATGGTGATGGAAACTGAAATAATTTTCACAAAGAGGAATCTAATACAACAAGCTTAGAATGAATGCATAGCATTGAAAAGGAACGTAGAATCTTTTTCCAACAAATTTGAGAATTTAATGAAAATGGGGTTACCTTCAGCCTGGGATAAAGATGGAAAGATATTGTCATATGAAAACTACAGAAAAATTTTGTTTATCGCCAGAGAAAAAGATGATAAGTTTCAAAACATGACCAATACTCTAAGAGGTCAAACCATTGTTGACCCTCTCATATATGACTTCTACCTTTTATGGCAAACAAAGAACTTACTCTCACATGACCCTACATACTAAAAATACACTAAGTTGGATATTACATTCAGAGACATGAAATATTTCAGTTACCCTTCATATGTGACTTGGAATCTTCTCCTCCAACTGTTGGCAGGGTGACTCATCAAAGAAGAAGAAAATTAGGAATTGACTCCTCCAATTGTCCTATTTCTAGCGAGTCAAAGATTTTGTTTTATCTCAATTTTCTAAAAAATAGGATCAAGTAACCATTTTTTGTTTCGACCTATCTTGTATAAATGCTCATGAGAACTCAATGTAAAGAGAGATTTTTGGCCCGAGCTTAAGTTTTAATAAAAAATATCTCCAAGTTTTGAAGACTCAAACATTTATGTTTCAGATTATGTGACTTCTCTTTCTTTGTGTTACCTCCATGCTCTTAATTTCTTCTTAGATGTATCTACTACCATGAATGTGATGACTCAATACAACAACTACCATCATAACACTGCAAAGGTATCATAAAAAGTTACATATTTCTTCAAATATATTGTGAGTATAAAAGAAGGCATGTGCTTATATTCCATTATTCCTTTTTTTTAATTAAAAATAATTATTCTTTGTGTTCAAACTATATTATGGATTAAAGATACATAAACATCACTTCTTCTTCTTGAAAGTTAAGTAATATTTATCAGAAGATACATTACTCTAATTTCCAATTTCTTTTCTCTATATTCTTCTTTATCTTCTAAAGCCTTAATTGTCTTAAACATAGAATGATTTGCCTTCTCATCTTAAATATTTAAATAAAGACTAAAGATACGGGCCTAGATTAGCAACAAAAACACTTTGTTTTAAGGCAGATCTTCTTAAAAACCAATCAATCAATCTAATGGATGCATTGGCATAGTTTCCTAGCCAAAAACATCTCAAGGGTAACAACATTCTTTTGGCGCCATTGTCGGGGATCGAATTAAAGAAATGTATTTTTCCCTAGAAAAGAGGACAGTAAAGCCTACTCATTGTTGGTGAACAAAGAGATAGGAAGGCTAAAAATCCTTCACCTAGCGACTCCTTACTTCCAATCCTGGCATCAGGAAAGAGAAACATTGAGGCTCACCCAAATCCTAAGAAAACAATTCCAGTATCTAATCCTGAAAAACTATTGTCGAATAAAAATCATAAACGTACACCCACAACTCCTCCTACCATAACCTCCTCTAAACCTTCATCTTCCACTCTTCCTAAATCAAAAGGAAAATATTTTATAGATCAAAATGACTCCATAATAAAAGCTCCTATAAACCCTGCTAACCCTTCAAACCCATCTCTGCTTTCATCTCTCGAAGAAACTCTTCCAATTTCTCCAAAACCACCCTTGACAGTCTCTACAACGGACTCCATCAAATTTGTCCCTAAAATTTATATCAAACTTTCTCTTAAAGAGTCTATTGTAGTTTCTCAAATACTTTCCATTGAATATTCTCCTCATATTTCTCCGAAAGAATCACCCAAGAATTCTCCAAATCTTTCCCCAAAGTAATCTCCTGAAGATTTTTTTGTTTGGTCTACAACCCCAAAGCTTTCCTTTTTAAGTCCAAAAAGGGAAGTTTTAGAGATCCCTCAAACTGCTTTACCCGAAAATCCTTTTGAAGAAGGAGAGATTCTCAAAACTTACATCAATCCCCTTTTTTCCTGAGAACTCTCAGTTAATACTTGAGTACCTGATTATGGCAGGGAAAATACCACAATAGCAACCACTTCCTCCTCCTTCGCCAAGAGTTTTCAATAAAATTGTTGTTAGATATGCTCCTTTTAATATTCTAGTAAATATCCATGATTTTTCTGATTATTATCTGAAGTTATTGCCTAGATTTAATGGGGAAGGTGAGACCACATCTCTCGAACATTTGGCAACATTTGATTATTTCACTGACAATCAAGGTTTAGAACATGAAGAAGTATATATGAGGATCTGTGTTCAGACATTTGAGGGTGAAGTGAGGACATGTTTTAAGGGTTTGTCCCCTAATTCCATTAATTCTTGGGATACTCTTGAATCTGCTTTTCTTAGACAATGGCGTGAAAAGAAAGATCACTTGTTTTTTTTTACTAAGTTTGGGAATCTTAAAAAGAAACAAAATTAATCTGTCTCAGATTTCATCAAGAGATTTAACAAAATTTACAACAAAATCCCTACAGATGTCAAACCATCACAACCAACAACAAAAGTCATGTTTGTAGGCTCTTTTGATCTCGACTTTTCCTTATTGCTTAGAGAAAGGAGATTCACCACCTTAACTAGTATGCAAGATGATGCAATAGAAATTGAATCCAACGTGATTACATCAGGCAAAGCTAGAGTTAGAAATGAATCGGGAGAAAGAGAAAGAGAAAGAAGAAAACAAAAAGAACAAGTTGGTACGTCTGGTACTAACAAAAATCAGGAGGATAAAATTGAAGAGATGTCTAGAATTATCAAAGATCTATCAAATAAACTTGCTAGGATGGAAACAGAAAGAAGAAGACCTGACATTAGAAACCAAAAACAGTTTAGAAGGCCTTTTCATCCTCCCTGGGTTTTGCAGAGAGAAAGGAGAAATGAAGATCAACCTATACAGCCGCCTATAAAAAAATGAAAAATTGGTTGATAACTTTGAAGAAGATCAAATTGAGGGCATTGATGAGGATATTAATATGATGGAAGGTGACCCTTCTAAATTATATGTGACTCGGGATGACTATGAAAAATATTTAAGCTTTAACTCATATTTCAATGAAGACGGTAATAATAATCATTTTGATTCGTCATCATCTCAATATAGAGCCTTCTCAGATGCATTAGAAGTTGAATTACATAGAACATATGACCTTAGACCAAGAAACAATATAAATACAACCAAAACGAATAATCAAGATCAACCAAAAAAAAACACAAAATAATGACAAAGGGGAAGAAATCACAGGACCCAAAAAAAAATTTGATCCACGGGTTATAAAGAAAGAAGATACGAAACCAAAAGAAATAGAAAAAATAAGCAGTTCTTTTAATATGGAACATGAACTTAATAAGATCATAATCTCAATCCCTTTGTTAGAAATTGCGAAAAACCCAGTTTACAGAAAACAAGTGATGAAAATGATTGATTGTTCTATTGCAGCAACCCAGCCAGATGCATTAAACTTGCAAGACGAAAGGGCTATTGTAATGTTTGATCCTCGCATTGAGGAAAGAGGAGAATCAATAGCCCCATTTTGTATCTCTTTAATAGTCCATGAACATATTTTACACAATTGCATGCTAGATTCAGGAGCTTCTCACAATCTAATGCCAAAAATAGTTATGGAGAAGTTAGGATTAAAAATCACAAGACCGTGTCATGAATTGTATTCCTTTGATGCAAGAAAAGTTAGATGTTTAGGGATGATTAAATATCTGGTAGTTCACTTAGCCCAAATACCTGTAAAAAGTGTTTTGATGGATATAGTGGTGGCATATGTGTCTGTCAACTATGGGATGCTTTTATCTAGATCTTGGGCAAGTAAACTAGGAGGCTTGTTGCAAATGGAAATGACTTATGCCAAAATCTCAGTCTTTGGTCGAGAGACCAAGAGACTTTATAGGGAAACCAAACTTGCTTACACTGTCAGTGATCCTAAACACCCTAATAATTATCCTGTCTACTTGAAAGATAAATATTTGGGTTGTTTTACCTTATCCGTAAATGATGAACTAGAAAA
>ML807564.1:58823-70952 GCA_009831015.1 Picea engelmannii
TTCCATTCTTTGCTCCAACGACTTGCAAAAAGTGTCAAAACGTCGCCCTTTAGAGGGTTGACGTCACCTTAGGGTTTCTTATGTGCATTTTTTTATGATTGAATTTGAATTTAAATAATGTAAAGGGGAAAAGTAAAGGTTGTTGACCCCTTGCATTGTGGTTACCCTAAAATTAAGTGGAAAAACACTTTTAGGAGGATTTGTGTAAATAGAGATCAAACTCTTGTCATTTTATCATATCTCTCCCATTGTGAGAAGACTACTTGGCTGAAATGTGTGCCCTGCTTGGGCAATTTTGTCTATCTCTCTTTGCTACTATCTCTTGTGATGATTTGTCTTGGTTATTGGATGAAAAATTAAGGCACTATCTTTCTTGGAGGTTATTTCTTGCTTTTATGGTGGATTTTTCTTGGTTAAAAGGAGTTTATCTTGTTAATGCTTGGACTAGGTAAGGAATCTCTCTTGTTATTGCTTCTTTTCTTGGTTACAAGGTTAATTTGTTAATCCTTTTGGGGAGTATAAGTGAATACAACCCCACTAAGCCCATCATAATTGTCTTGGAATAATTTGTTGCACAAAGGAAAACTAAGAGAAGTAAAGAGTTACACCCTCCTAGGTTTTCCCTAGCTAGTTTTGATTTCCTCGGGGAGTAAAAGGGCTTACACCCCCAAGGAAATAAAAAAAACCTAGCTCTTTCACTTCAAAGACTCCATAACCAAATAGTTAAAGGCGCTAATCTCTTGAATTGGAGAAATAAAATCATTGCATTGGGATACGTAGAATCACGAGATATTGAAATTGTTTAAGCTGGGACCTTTTCTATATGCTTTAAGCTTTTCAAAGCCTCTAGGGCATCTAGATTGGTCAAGTGGATCTTGAGCTATAGCTAATTAGAAGCTACAGCCATTAGGCTGCAACAAATAATCTTCTATTTTGATTCTAACTTGCAATTTAACTGTGGAAATATGTTAGTAAACCATCATTATCATTCTACTACTAATTAGTGAAAAAAAATTCGGATTACTTGCTTGTTTTCATGGTTAAACTTGTTGTTGTAGAAAAACTTTGCTACAGCCACTTGGGTGTTACAAACTTACTCTGAAAACGTCATATAACAACCCTCTAATACCACTAAAGCTTGTGCTAAAGTTTTGGAAACAATCTACATGTTTTATTGATTCACTTCCAAACAAATCTTTGATGCTTTAAGTGGTTGAATCTACAATAATAAGTTGTTTTTCTTGCTGATATATATTCTTGTTTACTTCTGTAATTAGGGACAACAAGACTAACTTTCTTGTCCACTTAACTTTGAGCTTGTATACGTGTTTCTTCTTGTGTCTCGGACAGGTACAATTCTCTTTCGCAGGTACCCAAGCACTTGGAAACCCTAGACCTTACCAAGCCATTCTTCACTTAGTAACTTGACCTATAGGGGCATCACTTCCACAATCTCACATTTCCATCTCATTCCCCCCTAGGGTCACCCAGGATTCCACACTTGTATTGGATTTATCCTTCACTAAAGCGAGGGGAGGGTTTACCTAAGGTGACAGTGGGTAGATTCTCCCACCATTATCGCCATCCCATGGATTGGGTCGGGATTTTACCAACCTACAATTTGTGCGATAACACATTGTAAATATTCTTAGTGCATAGCTCAAGGTCAAATCCCAACTAGTGAATGTGTATGAGTCCCATTGCGGGCTAGTATTAAGGTGAGGTTGTTATCTTTTCCATGGTGTGCACATGTATGTAAAACCATGAATAAAAGGAAATGCATAATAATGTTATATCCACCAAAAAAACTGCTTGAGAAGCAAAAAGGGGACCATAATACCACAAGAGGGGAAGAGAAAAGGGGGTGCATGGGTGATATGACTTGACACTTGTCCTTTGAAGTACAACCTTGCTTTCCCATGCTTCTTTACAACCATTTCTCATCAATCTTTGTCTTGGGTGGTCCTTCAGATGTTCCCCCTTGATTCTTGGCAAGGACACACTTGTCTTGTGAAAACTCTTGGGGGGGAACCATTATTCACCCTCATTCATGAATTATTCTTACACTCCTCCATTCAAATTGGGAGCATTCCTCTCTCATGAGTATTCTCCATTACCCTATTGGAATGTTCATCCTCTCCTTGTTCATGGCGGAACTTGTGTGAATCCATGGTTGTTATTCTTGCAAAAGAGGATAAAACCCATGGAATTATCATTAGAAAGAGCGTGTGGGGAGTTGAGGAATTATTGTTGAAAAACAAGAAGAAATGGGATGGTTTTGAGTGGAAAACCATGGTTAGAATGCCCACAATCACTAAAGAAAACACCATTAAACCCTACAACCATGTTAGTGTTTCTCATGGATAGTTGACCCAAGTGTTCTCCTCTATGTCAATCAAAATAAGAAACTAGTGTTCTTGGTATCTCTCTCCATAAACTAGAAGAGAAGAAGATCCCCAAGGGACTACTGAGGAGGAAAGGGGATATATTCCTTGTGCTAAAAAAAATAAGAGAATACCATGGTCGATTAATTGGCAGATGAGGGCTTAATGTGCTCAGTAGTGAGCATATTGTCTATGTCATGAGATAAATGGGTTGGGCTAAGTGAGATTAAAGCCTTGCAGGAGCTTCCTTTGCCCTCGTGTTATCATGGTTCAGCTTGGGTTGGAATTCATAGTTGATTTCTACGGTTGGGTGGTGAATTACTACTCAACAACCGGTTTGGTGGACTTGCACCCATTTACAAATAAATACTCATGTGTGTCTTTCTATGGAATGATTTATATTTATAGTTTGTTGTGAGATTCTATAAGTTTGAATATGTAATAAATGAATTCTAAATATGAAATATTATTCCCACTACTATTTCAATTGCATTAAAATGATGAATTATAAAATATTAGATTTCGTAAAATAATCTAATAGTTATTATTAAAAGTCTTAATTGTAAGGTACTCGGCTAGAAGGGCATGAACACCCTTGTCGAAGTCATCAAGGAGATGGAATTTGGGGTTGCTCTAGTACCCAAGAGTCACACTAGTTGGGAAAGCGGGCACCTTCAGTGCGCGAACACGCCAAGGGGCTTTCCCAAGCATGAGGCAAAGCATGGGGCGAAAGCAACCAAGAGAAGGGGTGCACCAAAGAGGTTGGGGTGTGTCGACATGAGGATCACACAAAGGTTGGGGTGTGCCGGTCCTAAGGGACATAAAGGTTGATGAGCGTATGCGTTCATTTGGATGCACTGGGTCCATGAAGGGGTGTGTCGGTTTGTTTATGCGCGATGGTCTGCAAAGGCGCGTGACGCACCCAAAGGATGTGACGATCCACGAAGGTGACATTTGGAGTCGATATAAGAGCACAAGGCACAAAACCAAGAAGGAGAGGAACAAGAAAGATGAAAAGGTCAACTCTGAGGTTCTGTGGCATATTTGGACAAGGAGGGGTGAGCTCCCTCAAGGATCCAAGTCGCTCCATATGAGAGGACTTGTGTTGCCTCGAGGTGATTTTGTTGACAGAGTTGGGGTGACCTTCTCTGGGTTGAGTCCAGTAGCAGGCAAGGTAAATTTGGAGTTGAGGAATTCTTGTTGCAAGTCTGAGTGAGGCATGTTATGAGACAGAACCGCACATAATGAGCCGATAGTGCTCATATTGTAATAGTTTCGTAATAATAAGACTTAGTCGGGTGTTAGGCATGCATTGTGTCGCCCGCACTAGATTTGTGTGTCACTTGTTTGTTTCACAACTGTCCTCTTTGTTCATGGATGCATGCTTAAATTACTAAGTGTTAAGTTGTTAACAAGATTTTCTGAGTATACAAGTGAATTTCACTAGAGTAGGAGTGTGACTCGCCTGTATCCTAGAAGTGAATATGGGTATGCTCTAGGTGAAGAGGCATAGTCTAGACTAAGTATCCTTGGTGTTTCCAAGGAGTTAGGTTAGAACCATTTTGGTGTTGCATGCCCTCAAGATGTGCACCATCATAAGGATAGGGCAAGCATCCTATAGGGATGTGACAAATGGTATCAGAGCTTATTCGTCGCAGATTTTGAAGAAGGGTTGGTGAGCTCTTTACCACTATCTTGATGATAGATGGTATCAAAGCAAATTTGACTCTTCACCGCTACTGTAATTAGAACGATGGTGTTGAGGTTCACTGTAGTTGGTTTCGTAGTTCATTGTGAAGACAATTAAGTGGGAATGTTTCCAGACTTGGTGAACAATTCGATGAAGCGAATTGGTTCATCGCAGAGACTTTTCATCAAACTTATGATTGAGGTTTTGGTTGATAGTGTAGTGGAAGGTTAATTTGGGTGCACACCTCGTATAGAAAGAGAGTAGAGTTTGTGGTGAAACTAAGCACTTGGGAAGGGTGTGTGTTTCCAGAACTCATCAAAGAGTTCATCGCAGGACTTGTCACAGATGTGATCGCAGAGGCAGTTTGGGCATAAATTTGGTGAAGGTTCAGTAAGGTGGACTGACCTTTCACATAGATAGTACTCTGGGCGCAGACTTGGTTGGTTTGATTTGCAATGGAAGTAAGTTCTAGACTTGTGTCCACAACTTGAGAAGACCATGCACAAATTTCATGGGTGAATCAATTACTTGGACAAGACAAACAAATGTAGGACTTGTCATAGGACTGGTCGCATATCTAACTGCACAAGTGATCACATAAGTGGAGTAGTTATGGATTATGTTGAGTTGAAGCACTTGGGTGATTTGGATGACTTGATGCAACCTAGAGAAACTTTGCAATAAGACAGTTGGTTGGGCACATCTTCATCATGACATCTCCGTACCATGCATTGTCGAGAACAACAGTTGATTGAGTTGGGTTGTTGGACGAGTGTGTCGTTCGTAGCCTTCAGATGAGGTAACTCTTTGCAAAGTTACACAAGTCAGTTAACAATAGTTATGGCTTGGAATTTGAGCGATGTGTGCATGGTGCCTTGAAGCAAAAGCAATCAAGGTACAGAGATGGCAGAACATTGGAAATGATTTTGGTTGGTTACATGAGAAGTTTGGGATTTAGATGTATTTTAAAGTGGGTGGATGGACTCAATCTTGTATCTCATTGGAGGTGTTATCCAAGTTTGTGGAGTTGTTGATGATGATTGAGGGGAGTTCATGTAGAGAGTCAGTGGCTTGGGCAAGTGAAGACCCCAGACAATAGACATAAACCATGGGTACAACCAAGAATGTTGTTGGAAAGGTATGGTTGATTTTGACCTCTTTCATTTCCTAAGTGATGCGGTGAGTTCTTTGAAGGGAAGATGGATGACTTGGTGGCTCAAGTCTAATCTATTTCCATGGTGACAACCGACATACTTGAGTGTGACTCAAGTGGTGCAGATTTGAAGAAGTCATGTAGTAGTTGGGATGCCTTGACTTGGGCGAATATGCAGAGAGCTTGGAGTGGCATACTTGGACGAGTCTTTGGTGGACTTAGGTAGATTTGGATGGAGTTGTGAAGGTGACTTAAGGAGTTGTATAACTCTTGGATGAGATACCTTAGTGTGTTGGTGCCTTAGCCAGATTTTTTGGGTCATGCGATGAATTGACAGTCACAACAACGATGCTAGAGTTTGGATATTTTTAAGAGGTGTAGGGCAGTTATGATCTAAGAGATGGATGGAGTCAACAAAGAAGTCAACCAAGAATTGTTTGCAGTCAGCCCGAATGGGCAGAATGCATATCAAGTGACATGGGTGGTGTTCGCTCACCTTTGGTATGGGACATTGTATGAGGCAGAGTGTACCTTGGTGACTTGTGGATGATTGTGCGATGACTCAGAGATCCAAGGGGGTTATTGGTCTAGGTTGGCAAAAGTATTCGCTCAAACATGCCAAGGCATGGAATTTCTTTGAGGTGACTTATTCTACTTGCAGCACTTTGGATAGTTAGTTGGGACATTTGAGGAGTCTGGGCATGTTGGCCACACTCATCATAGATGTTGAGTTGCAGAGAGGTGACTCGATGAAAGGAGGTGAGTTGAGGACTTTCCCTAGTTTGCAGGATTGTGTGAACATGAAGATGTTACTTGGACATGGGAATTTATTTGGTCATGGGTAGCATGGTTGAGGGTGAAGCCTAACAATTCCAAGGCATGGAGAGGTAGACACAACAACATGTCCATGTGATGAAGTAATGGGGCAAAGGAAGTCTAGACGTGCAGTTCTTGGAGAAAATGTGACGTTTCATATCTGAAGATGCGGGTGAGGATGGGAAGAATTCGGCCAAGGAAGCTAGACTTATGGACTTGATCGCAGTTTGAGTCACAAGGGCACAATTGGTTGGATGTGAAAATGCATGGTGATTTCCCTTGACTCTTTGGATACCTGGATGCGATGTCGACTGTGGTTGCAACAAATTGGCTTACTGCACCATGAGGTGGGTAGTGGAGTCAAGTTGTCGCGGATGACTTTGTTTTGGGGTGACTTCATAGTGCAACAAGGTGAGGGGTGACCTTGCCTTGGTCTGAGGTTGTTGTGCAAAAAGAATGAATTGCAGAAGGAAGTGATGAGTTTTTGCATGAGGATGTGCAAACTCAAGGAGTGTGACAGTTGGACTAGTCATTCAACTAGTTCACATCTTGGGTGAGAACAACAACATGACAAGTTGTTTGAGAGTATGGACGCACTAGTAAGTTTGGAGGCACAACACTTGGACATTGCAGATGATCTTCTTGCCAAAGATTGGATGTGGTAGTAGTGAGGCAAGGGTGAACACTTGCCTTAGTCTTTGGTGTTGGGCAAAGTGACAAAGATGCGTACAGAAACAACTAAGTTTAGGCATGGGAAGGCATATCTCAAGACTTGGACATGATAATTGGATTGATCACCCGACTAGTACAAGATATGAGATGTGCAATGTGTCGAGACATGGTAGAGTTGGTTGAAGTGGGGCACAATAGTAGTTCGCATGAGTTCAACACTTAGACATTTTTGAAATCTCGATTGAGGTTGTAGCAACAGTTGAGGCAACAACAACAGTAGAAAAACAAAGGGTGATCATCGCAGTAGGGCAATGATAGCTTGGGAATTATGGACATAGTTGGGGAAGATATGTCTTTCCAATGTAGCGAATAAATTGGTCGCACACAACTTTGGGCATCGGGTAGTGTGGATGGTTGCACATGTTGTAAATGATTGGAGTGCGAGCTTGAAACTTGGGGTTTCCAACAGACTTAGTTGTGATGGGGGCACGATTTCGGGCAGAGACTCAGAGATCGCAGATTTTGTGGATGTTTCTAGGGACAATGACTTGAGGTGGGGGAGGATGTAAGGTACTCGGTTATAAGGGTGTGAACACCCTCGCCCAATTCCTCAAGGAGAAGGAATTTGGGGTTACTTCGGTACCCAAGAGTCGCACTAGTTGGGCAAGTGGGCACCTTAGGTGTGCATACACGCCAAGGGGTTTCCCAAGCATGAGGTGAAGCATGGGGCGTAAGTAAGCAATAGAAGAGACACACCAAAGAGGTTGGGGTGCATCGGTCTCGGGGGATGCGAAGGTTAACCAGTGCATTGGTTCATTTGTGCGCATCGGGTTTGTGAAGGGGCACATCAATTCGTTTGGGCACGATGGTTCGTGAAGTGGCGCAACACACCCAAAGGATGTGACGATTTGCAAAGGTGACATTTGGAGTCCATATAAGAGCACAAGGTGCACAACCAAGAAGGCAGGGAACAAGGAAGATAACAAGATCAACTCTAAGGTTTTGCGATAGATTTGGACAAGGAGGGGTGAGCTGCCTCAAGGAGCCAAGTTGCTCCACATGGGGGGACTTGTGCTGCCTCAAGGTGATTATGTCGACAAAGTTGGGGCGACCTTCTTTGGGTTGATTCTAGTAGCAAGCAGGTTGACTTTGGCGTTGGGGAAGTCTTGTCACTGGTTTGAGTGAGGCATGCTATGAGATGGAACCGAAGGTCCGTGTGAAGTTTTGTGACAAAGAAGAGATGGTGAGTTTGTCGTGGGTCCATGTCTGGGGTGCACCACAAGAGTTGCAAAAGTTGTTACAACAGACGAGTCTTGGGGTGGCGAATTTGTGTATGAGTGTCTTGGTGAGGTGAGGGGAGTCGCGTGACTCTGCCAAGTTGTAAACCAAGACGGTAGTGCTAATAATGTAACTATTTCACAATAATAAGACTTAGCCTAGTGTTAGGCACGCCTTGTGTTTCCCACACTAGATCTATGTGTCTCTTGTTTGTTTCCCAAGTGTTCTCTTTGTTCATGGATGTATGCTTAAATGACTAAGTGTTAAGTTGTTAACAAGATTGTCTAAGTATACAAGTGAGTTGCACTAGAATAAGAGTGTGACTTTCTCGTATCTTGTAACGTATATGGGTATGCTCTAGGTGAAGAGGTGTCGTCTAAACGAAGTATCATTTGTGTTTCCAAGCAACCAAGTAAGAACCATCACAGTATCGCACACCCTCGAGAAGTGCACAATTGTAAGGATAAGCCAAACATCCTGTAGAAATGTGGCATTAATAAAAAAAACATTTAAATACATCATACTTTTCTCACATATTTAACTAATCATATAATAAATAGTTCATATCTAACGTGATTAAAAAATACTAAAATAAAATTAAACTTGAGAAATTGCATAAACAAAATTTGTATGAACTATTTAAAAGTCAAAGTAAATTGATTTGTATAAACGTTTGTATGCACTATTTAAAATGTCAAAGTAATTTGATTTCAAACCGATAACTCTTTAGAGGTAAGTACTAATAAATCAGGAAAGAATTTATTAGGATGGGAGGCGCTCAGACGAAGAGGATGGGAGGGCCCCAACATTTGCCCACTTTGCAACCATGCTTCCGAGGATGTGAATCATCTCTTGGTTCATTGTGATTTTACGAAGGAGGTATGGAATTTTTTGATAGAGTCATTCTCTCTATCGGTTGTCTGGAGAGGTCCCACCTTCACGGCCTGCTTTTCTGACTGGGTCGCTCAAAAGTCCTCTCCTTCGAGCTTGGCTGTCCACATTTTCTGGCAGATCTGGGCTGAGAGGAACAAAGCGGTCTTTGAAGACCGTCCTCCTTCAGTATAGGTGGTTGTCCACAGAGTTTGGGCCTCTTTCCATTGGCAACCTTCCTCGATCAAGTCCTTCCCTCCTAATGAGTGCGAGATCCCATTGACAGCTGGATACACGCTGGCTTGCTTCAATGGAGCTGCTGTGTCCACTGGCCTTTGTTGTGGGGCGGGTGGATTTTTCAAATCTCATCCAAAGAGAATCACAAAATGGTTCTTAAATTGCGGGGAGGGCACGAATACTAAAGCTGAACTATTGGGATTATGGACATCCCTCGCTTTAGCCTCTCTTTGGTCGATTGATCACCTTCTATTTTTTGGAGACTCGCGAGTCATTATAGATTGGATCAACCAAAAGTGTAAGCTGCACTCGGTCCATATAGAAGGCTGGAAAGAAAAAACGTAGATTCTCTCAAAACTATTCATGGACATCAACTTCCGGCACTTTTCCAGATCTCACAATAAGGAGGCGGATGCTCTTTCTAAAAGAGCCCTCTGTGGGGAGGTGGGGAGACTATCTGTGTTCCATTGTGAGAACGGTTTTGAAAGTCCCATCTCCTACTTTAATCTGTTTGAATGAGGTGGGCGAACGATCCATTTTTCACTGTTAGACCGATTATGGTGTCTGCTAATTCCGGGGCGGTTTTAGTCATATTGTATTCCCAGCCTGGTCGGTCATGACCTCTTGCAGATCGGTGGCAGCGAGTCAGATGGTGGCTGTGGGACTGTTTCCCTCATTAGGCTCCATTACTTTCATTGACGAGAGAGTTTTTTTCTTGATAATCAGCTCGTTGGAGCTAGCTTTGTAAATGAAATTATATTCCTAATATAATCTTGAGTAATTTTTTCTTGGAAAAAAAAGTACTAATAAATCAAATTCATGTATGCGACCTAAAGAACCTTTACTTTCACATCGATTAATAAAATAAGTGTGATGGGCCTAGAATCAATTATATTATAAAATGATTGTAAGTGTTTGGTCTTAAAGTACATATATTTTTTAAAATTTCGAGTAAAACATTCAAATACGTATACGTGTTGACTAAGGTGACAATAATTTGGATCACGTGTTTGTTTGAGATACAATAATGGTTACCTATGTCAGGTACTACTAGTATTCATGTTTAGGGATTAATGAAAATAAAAATAATGACAAACTTTTTTTTTTTTTAAATAATGTGGGGTTTTTTATTTTCTTATAAATATTTGGATGGAGAGTGACTCAAGTGCCAATCATAATAGCGATCAATGACTTTGCGGAATTCAATTCGATTTGAATATATGATTCAAGGTCTTTCCATCAACAACATATCGTGGGTCGGTGGTTCAATCGATTAAGCTATTCCTTGGGACTTGATAATGACTATATATGCTAACTAGGTTTAAGATCCTTGTTTTTGATTACCTATTATTACTCTCACAATGACCAATAACTATAACGATTATTAGATCACATTCCTAGGGAATTGCAAAGATCTTTATGTCTTGGTGCCTATTGATAGCAACGCTCTTGTCACTCTTATGATAACTCATATTTAGGTTGAATATTATTTGGGTCTTATACCTATGGAACAATAATGATTATTGAGACTTGACTACCATTGTTTAGATTTTCGTCTTCGATCACTTACTATTAGCTATGTCCTTACTATATGTTGTTATGATTGGATCTCATGGCTAGGTTACAACGAATGAATTCATATTCATATTGGACATTATCGAGCGATATCAATATTTAAACATTGTCTTAAAAGAAAAGAGAAAATCTACTCGATTACTAAATAATAACACATAATATTGAAACTTGATGGTCAAAATACCTATTACCACGTAATTAGATTATCATGTGTGTCTAAACATTTCAATTGCTTGTCTTTCACGACAAACAATTTAACCTCCCAGAGGTACTTTTTAACATATGGGAAAATTTTCAAAACATTATATATGTGAGCATGCCATGCATTGTACCTTGATTTATCGTATCATAGTTGATTAATTGGGTTGGTTGTCATTGATGTCAACCCTTGAAGAAAGTCCGATAGCGAATTCTGGTAGCACAAAGGTTTGGGTAATGGACCCAAGTTTGTTTGATAGATAATGGTATGAGTTTTGATATATTTGCATGTAAAACTATTCTAGATGGATAGTACATGTCATGCCATTTCCAATGGTATGTGGAACGTCACATAACTTCTCACGATCAGAGAGTTATGGCCATGTGAAGTTGGAGAACCCTCATGAGTCATCTAGAAGCCCCAAAAGGTCAAAGTAGTCAAAGTGTTTGCAAAGAAGAAATTATTTAAATAACAGAGTGAAGTGATGAGTGTACTATAAGTGAAAGAGGATGCAAAAGAAATTATTTAAATAATAAAGGTAATGGAGAACTTACTAATTATGGAAAGTGGTTAAGTTAAGTGGACAAAGGTTATAAGTGGGTTAACCCTGAAATAAAGAAAGTGGGTTAAGATGGTTAGAAGGTAACCCCTTGAGGAAGCTACATACAAGTATAAATAAGAGGCAAGAGTCTCTCATTCAAATCGCACTTGAATATCATTGAATATTTATTTTTTGTGAAAGGTTATTTGGGCAAGTATTATTGATAGAGAAAAGTGCGGCAGAAAAAGTGTGGCAGAAAAATCGCAGCAGGAAAAGTGTCGCGTAAAAACCACGGCAACATAACGCTACAAGAAGAAAAAAGGTATGGTTCTCATATGTGTAGTGTTGAATTTATGAATCAAGTTGAGGGTTTGCCTTATAAATATGTTGGATGCCCTGTTGGGAGTTTATGGCTTGCTGTAGAGTTGATCTGAGGCAGATCTACTGAAGTTCAGTATTGGTTCATGTTTGAGGGATTTTGGTTGAGGTATGTTGTTGAAGTTATTGGTACAGATAGGGGTTGTGTAACAATGAGGTTCTAGCACATGGTTTAAGGTACAGACTTGTGGTATAGTGTTTGAGGTATATGTGATCAGATCAGATTGGTTGATGAGTATACAGTGACAGGTTTCTCAGTGACATATTTAGTTTCTACAGTTGAGGTACATGTTGGGTACATGGTTGAGACAAGTAGTTGATGAGTTGGCACATACA